>CM031243.1:380864435-381161287 GCA_018340775.1 Taxus wallichiana var. yunnanensis
CCACATGAATAACAAGTGCCTCTATTGAACCTTCCTCTGTGACCACCATGACCTCTACCTTGATACCCACTTCTATACTCTCCATTGTTGTTCGATCATTATTTTAACATGTGTGCACTCTCAAACTACCATGTGTACTAGTCTGGCGTAACCATGTTTCACAAGATTTGTGGATTTAATCAAATAATCAAGTATTAAGCGGTATCATGCATGTACGCATTGAAAATATTTCAATATCTTGATACGTTCTTTTGTATAACAGGATGAAGGAGTGGGAATTCCTAAACATTGTGGTCCTTGAGACATATTTCACAAGATATTAGTAGAGTGTGCACATTCCTGTGTGGACATCTATTTTTAGTATGTCCTTTCACCTCACAATCGGTATGCGATTAAGCTTCTAGTTTCATTTGCTGAATTATCCATTAGATTATCCAATTGTGTGGCCATGGCTGTGATTTTTGCTTCCAAAAATGGACTCACCCCAGTTGTCTATACTATTAATTGTTTCGCACACATAGCTACCTCCGAGCCTCACATGGATTAGTAAATGTCTTATGTGACAACGCTCTCCCAAAGGGTGTCAAGAGTCCTCATATGATCCATTGCACGTGATGGATTTGATGGATATCATATGTTAGATTTGATAGATGTGTCTTGAAATATGCATCATATTCATGTACTCTCTCGAGATAGTCCTTGCTTGATGTCCTTTAGCGTGATGATGCTCTTCTGTTCAAATTTGGGATGTCAAATTCAGCCAAGAAAGCATTGTGCAAAGCATTATAATCCATTGTTGTCTGGTGTGGATCATAATTTTGATACCAACTATGCACTTGGCCCTGCAACATAGTTACAAAAACTTTCCTTTCTATCTAAAGTGGTGATCCCCTTGGCTCTCCATAAAAGTTCACATTTATGCACATGTTCACTTGCATCCTCGACTCCTCTATATTTAGGAAAATGGAGAGACATTTTGTAATGAATTTGAGGCTATTGTGGAGGGATATTACCTTGTCCTAGATAAGGACCAGATCCTAGCCCCGAACCTCCACTAGTATTATCTCCTCCTAGATGAAGACGAAATCATCTTGGGCCTCTTGTTGCTATAATTCATATCTATGTACCTATGGAAGAACTAGTTTTCACATAGGTGGTAGAGCTAGTTTGCACATCGGTGGTAGAGATAGTCTGTGTGCCAACACTTTACGCTGGTGTTGTTCCTACATTATAGTTTCCAAACAAAGTTTGCTTTGTAGTTGTCAACGCTCGCTAACCAATAGTTTCCAATGCCATTCACGATGCTTTTATCTTGCACACATCTTGAACAGTTACTAACATACTTCTACCTGTATCACCGTCCCAATGTGGTGACACTAGATTTTGTTCACGTTCTTACCCTCACTATGATTATATTCTATGTGAATTTTCAAATCTTGAGTACCATGTGCAAAGGATAATGGCTTAGGGTGGTCCAGATGCACACTAATGATTTCCAAATCCTCACTAAACTCATTTTCATCATATGCCGAGGGATTCCTTATGTTTTTTCCTAACATATGAGGTACATAGTCCCGTATCCCTTTGATCTCCTTAGGGTTTTCATCATTACCACTCGCCTCTATTCATCTCTATCTCAATGCTTCTTCAACCACCCTTTCTTACGCATCATTATATCTCGCATAATATTTCTTCTCTATCCACTTCCATATGACCTAACACTATCCTTTCTAACCCCCTCCCTTGTCCTTGTGTGTGGCATGTTTTTTGCCAACCATAGTTAGATATTCAAATCCAAGTTCAATCATCAAGATCTTAATGGAAATTGGATGTACGCAAAGATATGATCCTCTAGGCTCACAATCTGTTTGGAACTCACTTCTTCCGAACATGAATAAGTAAATATCACATACTCTAAAGTATAGTTGTTGAAAACACCTTCCCACCAGCGGTATACTATGCATGTCCATGGCATGTTCAAATCAACCAATGCATGATACTTGTCCTGATTCCATATTTGTTTATGTCTCAACCTACTCCCTCTATTTTACACATACGTTGTTAACCTAGTCATATAAATCTCTTGGAAATAAGATGAATAATGTATCATATAGCTCACCATAAGTATTTTCCTCAACCCATTTGTGTGGATTAAATTTACCATAGGTATTGTATCTTCACACTAAATTCATCTTCGCCTCATGTATCCAACGTTCAATATTCTCCAAAGATAACCAAAATTCCATAAGTGCGCCACATCTTAATAATTTAAATGTAATAAGGTCCCGGTAATGGAACCAAAATGTCATGTTATAGTTTAGGATTAACACAACATAGTTAGGGATATTGGCACTTCACCCAGGACAAAGTCCAAGTGCTCACATGAAGTGTGCAAAGATCTACCGGGTCCCTTATGTGTCCACTATTAAGATGCAAATCTTGCACATGTTGTTATCACCACATAAATGCATTCCATATGAAGAATACATAATCACATAATTATATCATGTGCATGGACAATTATGCATAACCTTAAAAGAGAATTGATTAATCATTCATGAATCATTATTGATTACATATATATAGCTTGTTATAACAACCTATCACTTCACACAGAATAAGTACTTATATGGGTTCACATCATTGGCATGATCCTCAATACAATACCGAAACTCAATGACTTCACATGGATTTACAAGACATGCTTACATATTCTTTATACACTCTATATTCTCCAATTTCCATTGCTATTACATGGATACTACAAGTATTTATAGGGTGGGAACATGCCCTTCACTACGTTATCATGCTTTAGTCTAAAAATAGACTAGTTCTATGCATAGGTTACATGCTCTAAGACTCACACTTATGTAAAATTAGACTCAACTCGTGGTTCTCCAAAGGCATCCCACTTTCTTTCGGAAGGTATATTTCCATCCCATACATAATAAATAGTCATCACATGCGCTATAAATATCCCTACTTTATCCATGTGTTAGTCTTATCTATAATTAGTCATGTATGCTCTTATCATGTTATCACCCAATTCTTATCCAAGTTGTCCTCTATTTATGTTTTGGTTGGTGATCAAACCATCTCGCTTCATGCAACATATTTTCACTTGCCATCCCTATATTTGTCATTTCTTCTCATGTCTCTGTGTGCCAAACCCTTACGCATCCTTCTTCATACTTCGCACGCAACTCCCATGCACTTTTCAACCTTTCTACACATCCTCTACTTAGTCAATTCTTTGGTCCAACACTAACCACCAATCAAACTTTAAATCTAAGTTCAATATTAATTTTGAAAATTCAGTAAAAAGAATAATAATTTCAAGGTCAAGTTTTATGGTTCATAGACCTTTTGTGGTAAATTTGGTCATAAAAAATCTAACTATTATAAAAATTCTCAAAGTAAGAACAATAGAAAGAAGAATAAGAACAAGAACCAAGAAAATATTGTTGAGAAACCTATTTCTTAATGAAAATGTTCTTGGTAATGTTATTTATACATGTTTAATGTATTTGTGATTGCATGTTTCATGGATGCATGTCTGAAACTTGTTTTCTTCTTCTTCTCATAATGTTCTACAACTTTGGCATGAATGTTTTAGGAATGTATATGCTCTAGAGAAACCTTTTTTCAAATAAGGAGGTATGAGCATGATCTAGAGAAACCATTTGGTGAAACCTCCTCTCTTCTCTCCTTTGTTTTCTCCTAAAACCGAAATCCTAAAGTTTCTTAATCCTTCTTTGGAAAGTTTGGAGGATGATCATCCTTCCTCATATTTGATGGATTTGGATATTTATGGGGAGTCATCTCATATTTTTCTCTATACAATTCCTAGATGGTCCCAAATCTGGATTGTATTCCTCTTCCTAATAACCTAAGGAAGATAACCCGCAAGAAACCTTCTTATCATGCTTGTTTGAGGTTGTCCCTTTTTTGAAGAAGTGTGTCATGTTGAATTAGCTTGGAAAATTTTGCATCTTGGTTGTAATCCCAATCAGTCTCTCCAAACCAAATTTGAGAATGTTTCATCAATTCTTTGTTATCCAAAATACCCCCTCTTAGAGCTATTTTGATAACTTATGTTTTCATTCGGACTTGGACACTATAAATTAACCAAAGGTCCAAATGTGGGAAAAATCGGTGTTGGGGCATTCCTTTCCTCCTTTCCAAGGCTATACTATCCAACACTTAGCCAAAAAATTAATAATTAGGAAAAATATGCTTTGGTGTGGCTAAATAAGAATTTGGAGGAACATGAGGAATTATTCCTTCATTCCTCATGTTCCCGCATTTCGCATCATCTCGAAACAAGTGGAAAGGGAGTGAAATGTGGATGAATCAAAGTTTTCTATGAACCACTGGAAAATTTCTCATGTTCCTTATGTTTGTTGCATTGTTGATCTATCTCGCAGGAGCGGTTGGTGCACTTCATTGTGGAAAAGGAGGGTTTGGAGGGAATAAACGTAACAGTTTCGTCGAGTCATTGGTTCTCGATTAGTCGCGTGGTGACTAATGCAACAAGGGAACATGGAGGGGGTAAAGTATTGTGGGTGAAGCAAATAAAGTGGTAATCGATGGAATGGGTTCCCCGGCCCACCCCGAACCCAAATATCCACCACACACACAAAGACCTATAACAAATCTGTTATGATGGGCCCCATGGGAACAATAATAATTGTTCTCCCCTTCCTCCAATTCCCTATTTTTTCTTCATCCATACCAAAAACAAACACATTAAAGCGGACTATGGAGACCCATGTGGAACCCTATTGTTAGGAAATAAGAGATAAAATATGCGGAATAATCCCTCACAGAATCGCAACAGTAGAAAACTAATATGCATAAATTATTACAGATCTCAAATAAAATTATAGAATAAAATAACACAACACAAAGAGACAGTATTTAACGTGGTTCACCCAATTTGGGCTACATCCACCAAGAATCACTTGCTCAGATTTTATTACAAGCCACCACTCTCTTAATAAAATACCCGAATTCAAAACACATCTACAGAATTCACAGCCGAATTCAAAACACATCTGCAATACATTTACTTGTACATCTATCATATGCATAAGACCATATAAATAGACAACTACTTAAGCAGTTTTACAAAACCGTGGGTATCAAAACCATGGGCAAAACCCGTCCCATAAACCTATGGGTCAAAAAACTCACCCATATGAGAAGAGCACGTTTCCCGATATGTCGGGTGCATTTTTCGAGGCCAAAAAATTTACGCCTAAAAATTTGTTATGACGGGCCCCATGGGAAAAGCAGTTTTGTTAGGTCATTGGTTCTCGATACATGAAAATTGTAAAGTACTCTTAGTGTACATGAAAAGTGTATAGTACTCTTAGTGTACAGTCTTCAACACTTTCACACATGAAAACAGGCTCCACAACCTAACAATCTCCCACTTGGAGACTAGTTTTCTCTAAGCAAGCTTCTCAACCCTTCACTAGTTTTTATGAAGACCAACCAAAGCTGAACACAACTTTCATTTTTTCCCTTGTGACCACCTTGGTCATCATGTCTATAGGATTCTGACTGGTATGAATCTTCTCCAACTTCAACTTCTCTTCCTCCATAGTTGTCCTAATGAAATGGTACCTTAATCATGTAGTATATGCTTCATCCCGGAGTGGAAAGCAGAGTTCTTAGCTAGGTGTATAAAGCACTCGACTATCACTATGCAGCCTTACATTCCTCCCGCTTATGCTCCAACTCCTCGAGCAATTGTTGTAACCAAATCATCTCTTTGCTTGTCTCTCGCTGCAGCAACATACTTAGCCTCTCGTGGTTGACAAAGCCACCACTCGTAGTCGTGAAATCTAGCTACTTGTTGTTCCACCTACGGTGTAAATATAACTGTCGTGCTCCTCCCTGTTGTCTACATCTCCATCCATATCGAATCTACATAACCACGTAAAGTGGTGTTTGATCCATAGCACAAAACTATCCCCATGGTCCCTCTCAAATACCGAAGGATCCACTTTCTTGCTTGCCAATGCTCTTTACCGGATCACTCATAAATCTACTCATAGCTCCCACTACATGGGCAATATCAGCCTAGTGCACACCATAAAGCATACATCAAAGCGCCAACCACCGAAGAGTAAGGTACTTTGGACATCTAGTTTCTTTCCTGCTCTGTCTCAGGACACTGCTCCTTTGATAACTTAAAATGGCCTGCCAAAGGAGTCCCAACCGGTTTAGCATCCTGCATTTTAAATCTATCCAATACCTTCTTAATGTACTCTTCCTGAGGTAAAGTTAGCTTTCATTCCTTCCTATCCCGAGTTATCCTCATTTGAAGGATTTGTCTGGCTGCCCCCAAATCCTTCATATCAAAGGATTCACTTAGTTGTTTCTTAAGTACTTTTATTTCCTGCATGTTTTTACCTGCAACCAACATGTCATCAACATACAAACATAGGATAATATAACTTTCATCCTGAAATTTCTTTGTATACACGCAATGGTCAAAATGACATCTAATATAACCTTGCTCCATCATGAAGCTATCAAACTTCTTATACCATTTACATGGAGCTTGTTTCAGGCCATACAAGCTCTTCTTCAGTTTGCACACCATCTCCTCTTTACCTTTGACTTCATATCCTTCTGGCTGCTGCATATATAGCTCCTCCTCCAAATCACCATGGAGGAATGCAGTCTTTACATCTAATTGTTCTAAGTGCAAGTCTTTTGATGCCACTATTCCTAGAGAAGTTCTAATAGAAGTCATTTTTACTACAGGAGAAAAAACCTCATCAAAATCTATACCTTGTTTCGTGCAAACCCCTGACCACCAACCGGGCCTTATATCTTTTCTTTCCTCCTTCTTCATCTTTAACTCGTACAACCACTTGTTCTTCAATGCTCTTTTTCCTTTGGGTAACTTTACCAAATCCCATGTCCGGGTTCTCATTAGAGACTTATGCTCCTCATCCATGGCTTGCTCCCACTTCTTCCGGCATCTACCTACATTTTTTCATCAAAGCTCTCGGCTCTCCACTATCAGTGAGTAATAAATAATAAAGAGAAGGAGAAAAACATTCAAGTTCTTTTCTTACCCTAGAAGACCTCCTCACTGTAGGAGTTTGGGGTTCCTGTTGAGTAGGTTCCTAAACTGATTCATGGGTCACTTTCCCATCCGAGAAGATCCTCTACCACTGCATATTCTTTCTTGGATTCTTCCCTTTTTTCCTGCAACTGTTGCTTATACATGACTTTCTCATTAAAGACCACATCCCTAGACCGAATGATTTTCTTGTCCTTAATACTCCAACATTTAAATCCAAAGTCATCACCACCATAACCAATGAAAGTACATTTTTCTGATTTAGCCTCTAGCTTGGTCCTATCATCCTTGTCTATATGAACAAACACCTCACATCCAAAGACTCTAAGAAATGAATAATCAACTTTCTTACCATACCATGCCTCCTCAGGTATGCCTCCATCCAAGGCACTTGAGGGTCCTCTGTTTATCAAGTACACAGCTGTGCTCACCACTTCTACCCAAAAAGAAAGAGGTAGTCCTGCATGTAACCTCATGCTCCTAGCACGTTCCATTGTTGTTCTGTTCATCCTTTCCGATACCCCATTCTCACATTGGAATTCTTGGAACTATCTTTTGCCTCGCAGATTCCATTCTTATAACAAGTAATCATTAAATTCATTCTTGCAATACTCCCCTCCATTATCTCGACCGAGACATTTTAGCTTAAGACCTGTTTCATTCTCTACCAAGGATTTCCATTTAACAAAAGTGTCAAATACATCAGATTTGTTTCTAATACAATAAACCCAAACTTTCCTTGTTGCATCATCAATAAAAGTAACATAATAACTTGAACCCCCAAGAGATGATACCGAGTGGCCCCACACATCAGAATGTACTAGCTCTAACTTACTCTCTTTCTTCGTAGGTCTAACCTTGAGAAACCTTACTCGCTTTTGTTTCCCATATATGTAGTTCTCATAGAAATCCAAACCTGTTCCTGTATATCCAGGAAAATTCTTCTTTATGATGTTCATGCCCTTATGGCTCATATGACCGAGCCTATAGTGCCATAATGTTGTATCTACATCTGAAGCCACAAGATTACAATCATTAGTACTATCAGTGGTTAAATACAAGGTTCCAACCTTCTTACCTCTTGCCACCATAAGAGCACCCTTGGTAACCTTCCAAGAGTTAGTCTGTAAATATCACAGTACAACCATCACTTCCCAATTGCCCCACCGATATCAAATTTCTCCTTAATGTAGGCACATGTCTGACATCCTTCAATAGCCATGTATTCCCATTTTGCATCTTAACCTGAACAAAACCTTTTCCAACTATACTGCAAGGCTCATCATCACCAAGAAAAACATGCCCAAAATCCCCTTGAACATAATCAACAAAATAATGCCTATGTGGAGTAGCATGAAAAGAAGCCCCTGAATCTAAAACCCAAGATTCAGTAATATTATTGTAAAAGAAAGAATCAAAGCATCTTGACATACATTACCCGTTGCCACATTTGCCTCCTTGTTTTCTTCCTGTTGTTTCTTCTTATCCCGAAGCTCCCAACAATCCTTTGCATGCCCAAGCTTTCCACAATTCCAGATACAATCTTGTTCTTGGATTTTGACCTGCTTGCGTTCTTTTGATTTTCCACGGTTTCCTTTATTCTTTTGTCTCCCTCTAGTTTCCACTGTCAAAGCATTCCCTAAAGTAGAAGATTCCCCAGAGCTTTTTCTTCACATTTCCTCGCTTAGAATCACCCCTACAACATCCTCAAACTTCAACTTCGAGTTAGTTGGAACCGAGTTACTTACTGCCATTACTGTGCTATTCCAACTCTCAAGTAAAGAGCACAAAATTAATAAAGCCCTAACTTCTTCATCAAATTCTATTGTAACCGAAGCTAGCATATTCACAACCGTATTGAAATCATTTAAATGATCTGTTACTGAACTATTCTAAAACATCTTCATATTAAACAACTTTTTCATTAAAAATATCTTGTTAGAGGCAGAGGGTTTTTCATACAACTTCCCTAATGCATCCATTAGATCTTTTGTAGTCTTTTCCTTTGAAAAATTAAATAATGTCGAAGATGCAAGACACAACCGGATTGTCCCAAGTGCCTTCCTATCCAAAGCAAATCCCATTCTGCATCTGTCATACTCAAGGGTTTGTTCACCTTCTCAGACAACGGAGTATAAAGATCCTTTTGATAAAGGTAATCTTCCATCTGCATCTTCCAAAGACTAAAATTCTACCCGTTGAATTTATCAACCCTAGATCTTCCATCATCTGCCATAGCTCCCACCCAAGCTAAAAACTTTCCCTGCAATTCAACACTTCAGCAAACCAAACCGGGCTTTGATACCAATTTTTAGGAAATAAGAGATAAAATATGCGGAATAATCCCTCACAGAATCACAACAATAGAAAACTAATATGCATAAATTATTACAGATCTCAAATTAAATTGTAGAATAAAATAACACAACACAAAGAGACAGTATTTAACGTGGTTCACCTAATTTGGGCTACGTCCACCAAGAATCACTTGCTCGAATTCATTACAAGCCATCGCTCTCTCAATACAATACCCAGATCCGTTTGGAGCTATACTCAACAAACTCTACACAATTCACAGCCGAATTCAAAACACATATGCAATACATTTACTTGTACATCTATCATATGTATAAGACCATATAAATATACAACTACTTAAGCAGTTTTACAAAACCGTGGGTATTAAAACCATGGGAAAACCCGTCCCATAAACCTATGGGTCAAAAAACTCACCCATATGAGAAGAGCACGTTTCCCGATATGTTAGGTGCATTTTTCGAGGCCAAAAAAATTACGCCCAAAAAATTTGTTATGACGGGCCCCATGGGAACAAAACAGCTTTCGTCGGGTCATTGGTTCTCTCGATCGATCGACATGGTCGACTAATGCAACAAGAGGAGCATAGAGGGGGTAAAGTATTGTGGGTGAAGAAAATAAAGTGGTAACCAATGGAATGGGTTCCCTAGTTCCACCCCGAACCCAAATATCCACCACACACACAAAGACCTACAACAAATCTGTTATGACGGGCCCCATGGGAACAACAATAATTGTTCTCCCCTTCCTCCAGTTCCTGTTTTTGCTTCATCCATACCAAGAACAAACACATTAAAGTGGTGTGGAGACCCACGTGGAACCCTATCACGACCATCCGGTCCCCCGAACTTCAAATGGCCATAACTTTCACCCTGTAACTCCAAATTTCACAAACTTGGTACCGTTGAAAAGGTCTCATCATGTACTACACCACAAAAAAGAGGAAAAACTATCCCAAAATTAAAAGATACAACTATAGGTAGCTCAACCACCCAATTTGATTGAAGAAAGGTGCCCATTCCTTCTATAAGCACAACATCATGGGGGAATGGTCTTGGAAGGGCACACATGGCTATTTTTAGACATTCGGTGCATGTTTTTGGTGATTAGAAGCAAGAATTTGATTTTTCCTCTCTTTCCTTCCTCTCTATTTTCCATTTTCTATATAGTGTAAAAGGATGTTAATTTGTAAATGTTGGACCCTCTTGTAATGCTAGTGCATCCTTCTACAATCGCATATGTAGTTTGATTTGCATGCCTCAAATTTGGATCTTTGTAATGGTACTATGCCTTCCTCCTTCATTGTAATGGAATGTGCATATATAGAAAGAAATAATATTCATGTTTTATGGCTATTATCTTCCCTAGATTTTGTTTATTGCATTTCCTTGCCTCTCTATTGTATTTTTGGTGTGTTTTTCATAGTTATCTCCTTCTGCGGGGTTTGTTTCTATTGTGCTCCATGGAAATGAGAGTTTGAATGTTGTTTTTGACTGTGGTACTCATGTCTACCCTCTCCTCCTTCATTTTCCTCCTATTTCCACTCATCTAAGAGTGTTTCCCCCTCTTCTTGGTGTTATCACCTCTATTAGCTTAGGATTTCCTCTTTCATGCATCTCTCTCTTCCCTGGTCCCTTATATTGTTAGAATAGGATTAGATAGTTGCATTTCTAGCAGTAGGAGTAGTTTAACATTAGGATTAGGTATAGGAACCAACCTTCTTTGTAGGTTTTTCTCAACAGAAAGGTCCCAAACTTAGAGAAAATCCCATGTTACCCAAAAACATTGATTTCTCATCCATCCATTCATGGAAAATCAAAGGGTGTTATTTTTGGTGATAATAGTCTTATGTAAGATACATGTGTATTCTTTTATAACTCTAGTTGTGAGTTCTCTAAGCACACGGGAGAGAGAATTATGTATCTTGAGCAATAGAATGTTTTGAACTCTAAAGTTCTATTTCATCATCTTGTGTTTTTCCTTTATTGAGTCAACATGTTTGCAATTACACTAGATGCTCTGACAATATTTTTTCCAAAACAGAGCATGTTTAATTGTGCTCAGGTTGAGTTTCCTAGGAAATATGCATTTTAGTTTCATTACATAGTTTTTACATGTTCTTAAACATTGAGGATCACCTCATCATAAAAATGTAATTGGAAATGGAGTCTTTACAGACTTTGTATAGTAAGTCTTCTTACTTCTTTCAAGATCTTACTTTGCAAATCTGTCTTGTTGATTATGATTTGTAAAATTTGAAAACAATCATATTTGTTATTATTGTCTTACATATGATCTCTTTATTTCTTAAGAATATATAATTCTTAAAATCAAAAAAGATATTAAGACAATGTTTCAAATCTACTGATTTAAAATTACTAAATCATTTTTTAAGCATGGTTGTATGTCAAGATCACAAATATGTTGTTATATATCTTTTGTTGTATGCTTCTTGAATTACTTCAAAGAGTTAACATCATTGATTATAAACCTGCATGTGATAAAGTTATTTAACTATCACTAATATCATATGCACTAGGACTTGTTTCTAAATATTCATGCAGGATCCTTATGAGAACCATTAGAAAATGACAAAAAGGATTTTGAGGTATAATCAATTATGTTTTGTATTATTTTATTAGTAATAATGCAAATTATTTTGTTTTTTGTGATTCTAACCATGTTGCTGATATTGTAGATAAAATATCTACTTCTGGATATGCTTGTTTCAAGTTGAATGCAGGTGCAATCGCTTGGAATAGTAAGGATCAATCAATATGAAGTATTATGGAAGCAAAAAGGAAGCTATGTGGCTGAAAATACTATTGATGGACTTCATATGGGCATCAAAGGAAAAATTTACTACAGGTGACGACCAATGTTTCATTGCTCTTATAAACAATCTAAATTATCATTAAAAATGGAGCATATTAAGTCAACGTGCGGTTCAAATGGTGAATCTAATGATCATGTGGATGAATTTTATCTCCACCTCGAATCAATCGAGCATATGTTGTTTGGTTCAATGATCATGTAGATGACTTTGATCTTCACCTCTAAATCATATGAGAAAGACTCAAATGATCATGTAAATGATGTTGATCTTCACCTCTGAATCAAATGAGCATATATTTTTAGATTTCTCCTTTCAAAGTTGTCGTTAAGGGGGAAATAAAGAGGAATGATCATGTTTTGCATGGTTTTTGCAATGCAGCCTTTTTTCCAATGTCAATCCTCATCGATCGATTGTGTCAATTGAAATATCCTTATACTATTTCCATTTTTTTAGAAAATTATAAATTTATTTGAATTTACTTGTAATATCCCAAGTGAAGCATTAGATATGAGAGATTATTGTTAAATAAAAGTCTCCATAATATTATGCAATACTTCATATGTAATCACTTTATCTTAAGAATTATGATTTGTTCTTGTGTACCGCAATTTTAATAAACCCACGGAACACTTGCTTTGTGTTGCGACTTCTTGAAGTTTGCGAACACTAACGTAATGTGTTGCATATTTTCTAAAGATCGTGGATTACTCTCTTTAATTTGTGGCTTGTTTAAGTTTGTGTAATATTGCGTAATGTAATTCGAGAGTGTAGAAACCCGTAGAACATTGTAGTCATGTACAATGAGTTCAGCAAAGTCCGTCAAATAAATGTTTTTGTTACATGCTAGCCTAAATCAGTTAGTTAGTTTATGGACTAGGCATGTTTTTGGAACAATAAATTTTGCTAGCCTAAATATTCATTTAATGATTTATGGATTAAGCATGTTTCCTACTTAACATTAAGGGGGAGTGTTGGGGTTGTAATATTAAGTGGGAAACTAACTTAATAGAAAACCGCCAAAGACTAACTGGTCATGGCTTATAAATTAAATTTAAAATATAAGCATGAACTGAGTTGACATTAAGAGTGGATCCAGACCACCCGCCTTGATATAAATCAAGGTGATCTCTTTGAGATTGGATACACACCAAAAAAAAAAGGTGACTAATCATCGAACAAGAAGAATGAACTATCGTGCAAGCTAGAGGCGAGCTGATGAGTTGATTGTGCATAGTCATGGAAATAGTGGGAGTGTTGGGTTAAATTCATATTCTCAATAAAGATAAGTGATTTTCAATGGGTTTTTACCTTATGATTTTCCCACTTATATCTTGTGTCTTGTGTTCATTTTCATTCATGTTATTGCACTTAATCTAATATATATTGCACTTTGTAATGTGATTTATCTTATATTATTACTATTCAAACATAAACTATAATCCTCAATTGTTTATTTTTGTGGATCGATAAATTTGTTGCATTATATAACCCTATATTTTCCTAACAGTTTGAATAATCATTCGACCGTATGATATAGATCTAGAGGGCTTTCTTTCATCCATCATACAATTAAGCCCATATCTATATAGTAGGGGATTAGCTATTGGGCCTCAAATCACATTTATATATATGCGTCTAGGACCCCAACCCCCCGCCCCCACACACACACAAACGATACTATATATCATCTAGCAAAATCAAAGGATCGTTTTGTAGAAGATGTTAAATATTCTCTCCGCTTTAAGAATATTAACTCTTTACTAATGGCACAAACACATGAATGTGGAAGCTCACTTTGCACCACTAGCCTACATTAATAACATTATTAGTGATATAAATGAATAAAATAAAGGGGAAAAGTCCTTAAACACACAAAAATTAGGAATTCAACAATATACATACAAACTATAAAACTTGTGTGTCGGTGCACCAATTCATTTCAATGAGCTATTTGGGTCCGATCTAGTCTTTAGGGTGCTAAGTATTACTTTATGGTCCGACTCAATAAATTTCCACAAGTTCTTATTATGCGGTTTATTCCTATATTTGACCAATTGAACATTAGATGCAACAACAAGATGAGAATAATGAAAAATCTTTCTATGGGTGCTAAAGTCATTGAACAAAGAAACATGGGATTTCTTCATTGTGTATCTTCTAAGCCATGTTCTAGTAATAACCATAGACCCTATAGGATACTCTAGACCTTATCCATAAATGATCGAGGCTATCAATTTACTTTTTTCTTCAACACAATTAGACAAATAATGATTTCTTTTTCTATAACAAATACATAAAATGACCCACATCACATTGTACAAAAAAATTAATTTTAATAAATGATTCGTAAACACTACATAATTTTATTAAATATTAATTTTAACTAAACAATTAATCTATAATATCTGCTTGCACTAGATCCGATATAGTCAAATTCAATTGATGATTCAATCATCGTAAGTTATAGAGCTTATGGAGTTCGATACGTCTTAAGTGAATTTAAAGGCATACAAAACCATTCATCCACTCACTATTTCCACACACAATCATCCTAAATAACATACGTATATGGAGAAAAAAACATGTCACATGCCTTGTATGAATAGTCCTTGAACCTACATTTGAACTTCTAAAAGAGTGTAACTCAACTAGATTCTCGTTAATGTAAAACAATCTTCATATTTTAAAAATTTAGCTTCTTCTACTAATCAAAAAAATCATGTGAACCGTAGACTTACTCTCATTACCTAGACCCATTGTGTTACACCATTCCATGATGGATTATGCATCGGTCAAATTTGCATGAACTTTGTACTTCAACTCTTCTCTTGCTAGTTTTTTTAACGCATGCTCCTGCAACATTATGCTCCACTTTTCCATGCTCTGCCTCGGTGAAATTTCAAATATTTTGAACACCGGTGATTTTATGCATCCTTCCTCAACCAATAGAACATCAATGAATTCTTGAATTGTGATGTACAATTATTTGACCATATGATGTGTTGACCAAATATGATGTTTTTGTTACTCAAATTACTATAAAAGATCTCAAAGCAACCTTGCATAAACTTTGTAGAATGTGTACAATCATCACTAATATATAAATGATACTCATTCAAGATCTTTATGTCTTCCTCTCGTGTTGTCGAGAGCATGAGTGGTGGTTATATGCACAAAATGGAAACTTGAATAGAGTTGTAGTATTGTGATTGTACTTCATTTAATGGTTATAGAGTATAGTTTGTTGTAAAATCAACTCACACAATGGTACCAAGAGGAAATGTGTCCCCGTATAATATAAATTTCTCTTCTAACCATTGAGCTTTGTGTATATGTCTTCTGATATGCATACACTATCTTCTCTCAAAATATAGTCATAAAATTTGATACATTTATTTCTTTACTTATTAAATCAAACTTCTTGGCCTTTTTTCTATCTTTTAAAATTTATTTCATTGACTTATATTTCCCAAAACCAACTAGTTCATTTCCAATCGCATGTGTATTATCTGTGTGTATACAATTTTACAAACACTGCAAACCATCACAACTATCACAGGTTCCATCCAAACATGATTTCTTATTTTAAATTGTCTTTCTCTTGTACAAAAACACTTAAGATGACATTTCTTATGGATTTAGGTAGAATGTTTTTCATACACACCTGCAAAATATTCTCAGTATGCAAAGTAACACATATATATATTGAAAAACATCATAATGCATAGAAAATTCAATATGGACCCTACAACAAGAAGTAGTCTCGCAAGCGTTTATTTTAACATACAAATAATCCATTTTAAAATACCTTTGACTAATTTATATTTCAAGGTAAGTCTCTTTAAACTTATTATAAACTTGTGTTTGTGACATATCTAAAAAATGTTTAGGATGTGATTCACGGTTTTTATGATCAATTCTTCTTTTTAAAACATCTTTTTCATTAGGTGAAACCTTTGTATTAGTTTTCCAAAATTCTTCATTTTTAATTTTAACTCAACTATGTTTTTGTCTTTCTATGGAAGTCTACATAGAATGTTCATAATTCATTGTTATTTGGATCATCAAATCTTTCATATTTTCAATAGTGTTTTTCTATTTATTTTTAGTGCACTACTTGTTTTCCTAATTAAACCAAATTTATTTTTAGTTTTACTTACTAATTGATGTAAGTATTACTATCTCTCGGTACTTGAGGTCGGACCTACTTCTTGTTATGCATTCATTATATATTTTTATAATAGATTTTCACTATTGGTCCTAAATGTTCTTAGACCAAGGGTCTTCATAGTGAGTCTAAACTTAATATTTTCATCATTTCAACAAACAATTGACATCTTCTTGTTTCATTTAAGTCGTTAAAAATGCTTTCCATATCTTATTAGTTTTTCTTCTACAAGTGTGTTCACCAATCTTATCACTCATTGGGTTTAAAATATTTTCATCAATTTCAAGTAAAATCCTAGGTGTTTTACATAAAATTTTAATCAATGATCTCAATGGTAAAGTTGGTTGAACATCAAGTAAACATTGTTCATTTCCTATATGTTGTTCATCTTCATAATTTGGTAAATTTTGTGTGTTTTGAAATGGTTGATCATTTGGTGTAGCATATAAATTTAAATTTAGTATCGCATAACCATTCATTGACTATTCATTATTTATTGATTCAATTGGTTTTTGAGGATATATTTTGATATCAAATTCATTTAGAAGAAATAACATACTTTCACCTCCACGGGTTGATTTACTTTCTTTCATAGATTTTTCGCACTCGCTCTCTTGCTTTCTTTTTCTTTCTTTCTTGGTTGTAGTGGATGATAGATGATCTTTGTAAACAACTAGTTTCTCCGAAAAGATGTGTTCAATTCATTTTTACTCTCTTTTTGCATATGTTCTTTTTGTTTGTCTAGTTCCTCAAGTGTTTGTCTTTGTGGTCTTCTCCTCATAATTATCAAATATATATCAACATAAAACAATTAACACAAAAAAATGTCCTATGAATGTTAGGAATATAGGAACTAATGAAAAACACTAAATTTTTAAACTATGATAAGAAATTATTCATATGAATAAAAACAATGATACAACATAAGACAAAAGATATAATAAGAATATTCTATCGATGTAACAAACATCAAAATTATTCAATTATCATATGGAATGTCTTAAAAGCACAAATCGGTGTAGAAATGTGTAGATAATTGTGCAACTCATAGGCATCGTGGGACCAAAATCACAAGTGAATTTATCTTTTGTGTGTTTATGTCATTTTTATAGCAAAAATGAGAGCACGTTATAATGTGCTCATGTTATGTTTGATTTGGGTTGGAAATTGTCAACCCTTAGGCTTGAATTTGGCTAGGATATCTAAGCCTAAGGGTTGGACTATCTATTATGTGACTAAATCCATGTTTCGCAAAAAAATATAAAAACTTGAGTGTGCACCCTCGTTTTCTCACGTGTTTGAAGACACTATTAAAATAAACATGGCTACGATGTCAAACTTTGTATTGGGTTTGTATTGATGTAATTCTTTCTAATATCCTAATAGTTTAAGGTTTTAATCTTTAAATTCTTTTAATAGTGTCTTCGTAGTATTTTTCTACATAATTTTTGATCCACTCATCCAAATTTCAAAAAATACATCGAGACGATCCACACGTCATTCTACACACATTAAAAACTTATTTTCAATTATTTTTCTTAAAATAAGGGGTCAGTACATGCAGTTATTTTGTTTTAAGGATGTTTCCACTTTGAAAATTAGTAAAAATAATATATTTTTCAAAAAGAGGAAAAATAAGGGAACCTAATACATGATCTTAGTTAACTTTATCTTTGAAGGGATTTGTTAAATATTTTACGAAACTCAAAAATGGAGGGCAAAGTACGGGCGTGGTGCCACACATGACACTATATTATATTTTTGACACAAAAATAAGAATACTTTGTGTGTGCACCACATTTGACCCTTTTGATCTATATCATTAAAAAAACAATTAGTAGTGTATAAACTAAATTTCAAGCACTACAATTCTTGTTCTTATCGAATTGTCAAATTTTGAGCATACGTATGCCAAATCACTCGTTGAAGTTTAGCTTTTGATTTCGGAAAAAATAATTACTTTTGACCCCCTTTTGGTCCCTCATTTCCATGTACATACCTTGTTGAGGAATAAATGGTAACCTTTGAAGATAATAAGATTCCTCCAAGAGACATGGTTGATCACATTTACCTTTGCACATTAAAGTTATTAATAATAATATGGGAATAAATATAATGTTTATTGATAATGGTTTAGGATTAAATATTTGTAGTGAAATCTTTATTTATTATTCTATATATATAATACATTAGTCATAGTACAAAAATGAGTGGAAATGATTCATACTCTAAAGCAACATATTAATCACAATGATTGAGATGTAGAACTAGTTCCTATTATAACTTTTAAAAAGTTCTAAATTTTATAATAACAACTTTTCATTAGCAAAATGTTTGAGAAAATCTACAAAAACAAGGTATAAAGCACATTGGAAACCATAACATAGAAAATCACAAGACTAAGCCATGAGAGAAATCATTGAAATTGGTGGAGGTAGAGGATCATCTAACTTGTCACCCCATCCCCAAACACTACCAATGAGCATATAATGTATTAGGTGTTGGATCCCAACCATCATTAGATTTGTCTTTATTAGCTTCCTACTCAAGATCTTGTCTAAATAGGGAAATGGCTAAGGCCAAAAGAGGAAATTTTCCTTCTTTTTGTGCCCTATAACCACCATTTTCTATGAACGTAGACCCACCACAACTAGTAGGATTGTTAGCTAGAGAAGGAAAATACAATCCAGAGAAGGACATCATGAATGTGGTGATCCACTTCACCTAAGTTGAATGAGCAACATCTACCATGATTCCTTAAGCCACAACCTTACAAAGGCGCCAATATGCAAGGAGAGGTTGGAGGGACACCGATTGCATAAGGAGAGCACCCCTAATTAACCATCAAATTTTGATGGTGTTCAACAAGTCTAAACGTACCTTTTGAACTTGCATTTCAATTTGTGGCATCATATTAGAGATGACTCGCACTTTATTACGTAACATAAAAATAATCCTGTGTAGATAAACAATATGGCATTATTGCTTTCTTTGAATAAGTGATACGAAATTTCAAAAAAAAAAAAATGCCAAATTTGGTTGTATTATTGCACGTAAGCTCGATTAATCCCTTACGAGCACCTTTTTCCAAGATATTTTCTTTAGAGGAAATGTGTGAAAGGGGGTATGAATCCACCTCCATACTCAATGAGCATGCTTGCAAAACTAAAAAAGGTGATTACGTGATTTTGTGTGTTGGGATTAGCCACACCAAGGTGGACAAGGCGATTACCCATAGGAAAGCCTTGTAATTTACATCACAAGAAAGGTGCTTGTTTGGGCTCAATAATAGCTTCCCACACTCTAGAAAACTTTCATCCCTCCAACAAGTGGGGTTTAGGAGAGATTGGTTCTCTGTATATTTAAGTTTTCTTCCACTTGATAAAAGAATTATAAGCAAAACAAAAGGTTTCCAAGCTCTTCATAACATTGTTCATAGAAGAGTTATTCCAAAAGAGTGAGGAACAAGTCATCTATGAAGTGACCGTTGACTAATTGTTGGGAGGGATTTAGGAGAAGAAGGCCTTTAACCAAACATCTAGAGGTGGTAATCCAAAGGCTAACTAAATCATTCTCGCTACAAGCACTTACAAAGAAGGGGCTAACAAGAAAAGGTTGGTCTCTATAAGTTCATCGTGCAAGGGTATATGTAAATTTTCTTCCATTGTACTTACTTTAGCAATTCATGTGTGGTGTTGATTCTTGAATATGCACTTGCTCATGCCTCTCTTTGGTTAGCTTGGGTTAAATGCGGATCTTTCAATTGTTTTTGTACAAAGAGATCTATGATCCAAATCATTTCGAACACCTTCTTAGTACTTCTAGGCTCTTTAAGAAATTAAATTTAAAATTAAAAAGATTATACAAAAATATTTGATTCTCTTTTCGAAAAAAATTGATCATTTACAAAAGATAAAAAAAAAAAAATACAACCAGACACTTTGTGAGATATCACCTCCTTTGCACACTCTTATGGCAACAAAAGACTAAAACCTAGGAGTTTAATACAATAATAAGGCTAATTTCTAATACCATATAAGATTGGTGACACAAGTCTACAATAGATCAAGTATTTTAACTCCATATTCAAATAGGAGAACACATGTGATGGTTTCAAAGGACACCTAAGGAATAATATTTATCAATGGCTCAATATTTATAACTTCAAATTTATAACATCTATATTATCTTTATAGAATATAACATTTTTGTGCTCACGTCACTTGTTTTGTGGTTATACGCGCACCTCAAAGTGAGGCAAAATATAAACACCCAAAAATGTTTCATTTGTTTCTATTATCCTGCCAAGGCAGGTATATTGTCTTCACTTTTGCAATTAAACATTTGCATGTTTGCAATGGTATTGTGACATGTGTATTAAAATGAAGCTGGACTATAGTTTTTGGTTTTGATTTTTTTGTTGTGGCAACATATGGTTGGTCCTTGGCTTTATGTGCACTGTTCATTGAAAAAACGTAGGAGTTATGGGACATTAATGCATTGACTGTCATGTACAGAGCAGGTGGCTTTTGACAGTTTTGAGTGGCTCGAGGAAAACGCAGGTTTGTTTCTTACAAAACCGCTTTTGAATCAACTTTCTTGTGTATCGGTTGGCTCGATCTGAAATACTGCTTTTGCAGCTCCTCCATAAAAGTTCCCGTCGCTACACAGACTGCAGATTATTTTTGTCAAACCGACAACGCTCTGTTAACTGGCACCGCAGGAAATCCGATTTGGAATAAGGCGGGTGTTTTTGGCTTTTTGTCCACCATTAAAGCGAGCTGCGTTTTGTGACCTGAGCTTTGTTTGAAGATGTTCATCGAGAGCTTCCGCGTGCAGAGCCCCAATGTGAAATATACGGAGGAAAGCATCGAGTCGGTTTATGACTATGAAACGACCGAGCTCGTGCATGAGAACACAAATGGCAAGTATGAGTGGGTCGTGAAGCCCAAGACCGTTAAGTATGATTTCAAAACTGATACGCGGGTCGTTCGTGTACGTGAACAGTGATTTTTGCTTCAACAGTGGTTCCATGGTTTAATCTGTCTGTGTACGTGGTTTTTGATTGTGCTTTAGGGTTATGGTTAAATCAATTTGATGTGGTTTTTGGCTGCGCTTTAGGGTTATGCTGGTTGGATGGGGAGGGAACAATGGCTGTACCCTGACTGCTGGTGTTATTGCCAATAGAGAGTATGCTTTACTTTTCTGGCCTTTTTTTAATTTAATTTCTGTTTTCTGTTTCCGATTTAGGCTTCTGGGATGTAATCTTCCTTCAATTTTTTGCTTATGCTGGTGACATGCAAATTTGCTGGATGATAATGAACAGTTGAGCAGAATAAGCAAAGCAGCTGCGAATTGCAACTACTTAACAACACAGAAAATTATGTGGCTTTTAAGGTATATATATGCACCTGAGAATCAACACTTATTTGGATTATTATTTTATGTTTGCATGCCCTTTTTTTGGAAGTTTGTAAATGACTCTATTTGTAGAGAAAACTTTCTTTCGTCCAATTAACTTAGGTTTTGACTTTTTAATTTATCTAAATTTAACTCATGAATTCCTGCACTCCTTAATTTTTCTGTCTGTTTGTTATTTGGATCTTATGAATGATGGTACTTGGTATGGCAGGTTAAGACTACATCTCCAAAGAAGTATTTTGTACGGCCAAACACAGGCGTTATCTTACCTCAGACATCTTTTGATATTACATGTACTAATTTTATATAATTTATTGACTACAATGATGTATGGTATTGTTTTTATTGAATACAATGATTTATGGTATTGGTTTTATTGGATACAATGATGTATGGTATTGTTTCTTTCTTTTATGGTTCTTTAATTATTTAAAGGCAATGTGATTCTCTTTTTAGTAACAATGCAAGCACAAAATGAAGCCCCACCTCACCTGCAATGCAAAGACAAGTTCCTTCTCCTGAGTGTTGTAGTCTCTTCTGGTACAGAGCAGAAAGATATTACCCCGGATGTGGTGAGCAAAATATCACTTAGCTATAATGTGGATAACACTCATTGGATTTCATTTCCTTTTTTACTGGCAAAATATGGGCTGAAGTCACCATTTTTCTCCAGTTCAATAAGGAAACAGGAAAAAAAGTTGAGGAGTGTAAATTGAGGGTTCTTTATGTTTCTCCAAATCATCCTAAATCAGAAGGTTCATCGCCAGGAGCGCTGTCATCGGACAATGAAAATCAGGATGGTCCTAGCCATGATAAAGATCATGTGAGTATGTTGGCTTGCGTGTTTGTATCATCTCCGTTGTTTTAGAATGTTTACATAATGGTTAGGTGTTGATATGGACATTGGGTTTATGCTATGTATCTTCTTCTTGCTTGGTGTTTCATTGAGGCTGAAGTTATATCTCTTATCCATATGATGGAAATTTCATTTCTAATCTTTGTAATCTGTTTTTCATAGCTAGTTTTATGTTTTTATAGTGTAATCTCTCTAGACTGTCCTTGGATTGTCATTTTAGGCATAAGTTATACTGGTCATTTATCTTGTCTATTGCCATCGATATTCTGCTTCATGGGGCCATGGAATACTTGTTTTGGTTGCAAATAATGATTAATATATAGCTATTTTCTTTTTGATTGTAGGCACCAATTGGTTCTAGTGAGGTTGCACAGGATGACTTTGATGGTATTAAGGCAAGTCTTAAGCAGGTGATTGCTTTTCAGTTATCAGTGAATGATCTAAGACATGTTGTTGCTTTGTCATTTCTACTTAAGCTACATTGATCTCATTTCATGATTAGCTTGAATTTTCATCAGCTGATAATGATAGGTAACTAAAGGCTGAATGAAGTTGATCTGCTCTTATACATCTCAAATTGCACTACCGTTGAAAAATAATGATTTTATCTTCCATAATTAATAACTTCAAAGATGAAAAAAAATACAAAATCTTTCTAGGCATCAAACTTTTTGGAATCTACATGTAACGGTCTCTGCTTAAGAACAACTATTTTAACTGTTGAATCTCTGTATAAAATTATGGATTTAAGCAACCTAAAGTGCACCCAAAGATTAGTGAAAAATAAATTTGTGACCTCATGCCATTCAATGGATTTCTTACTTGGAATAAACATGCATGTTCTACTATCACAAAGAGATAGTCACGTCCTTTCCTTGACATAAGCAAAATTCTAATAGAATCCATAGAATTACTATCTGATGGCCTAGTCAGATTGGGTGAAGTCATATGCAAACTAAATTTCCTATTGCTTGGCTTGCTCATGCTACATGATGACACCCTTAATGTATTTGGGAGCATGTTATTGCATTTAAGGCCAATAGACATACTTTTCCAAATTCACCGTTGTCATCCACTCCAAAGTGCCCTGCTATTTTGGAGGTATGCACCTCCCTCATGAGCTGAATACTTTCTTCATTTGGTATACACAACCTGCCGAATTTGTAGAGTAGCACATCCTCAAAGTGAAAATCAGCATTAGCTTTAAAAACGTCTTTGGCTTCTTGCAATTGCTGCAACACTTCCCAAAATCAGCATCTGTAGAAGACTTCCTTATAGGTCCCATGAGAGTGTGGTACAAACTAAGACATAGTGCTCAAAGTTGTTATTTGTTATATTGGTGGTTTTGATATCATATTCACCGTCTTGTTTCTTATTCCATACTTGTATTTGATAACCAAGTGGAATTGTTATGGCAAATTCATCTATTTGAAGGGTATTTCTTTTTGCAAATTACTTTGTGCCTGCAAATATTGAAGAGCTTGGTGGTCAGTTGACCAATGGTTTCTTTGCCCACAGATGAAGCTTCTAATTATTTACCATTTGAATAAGAGCATTCTTTGTCATATGTCGGATAATTTAAAGTTGCCCCATTAAACAATTCAGAATGATATTGTATCAGCCTTCCTCCTTGCAATAGCATCGCTTGCATATACAATTGCCTTCATCTCAATCTGAAATGGTTGCTGCAAGTTAGGTAAATCTAAATTTGGAACATTGCTGATTCTATGCTTTGATTCATCAAATATAGTTTGCTATTTTTGCCCCAAAGAAAAGACTTACCACTTGTAGTGATGGCAAGTAGAGGAGCTGTGATTGCAAAGGAGAAGGGAATGACTTTTCTCAAGATTTTGACAGCACCTGCAAAGCCGCTTGTCTCGGTTACCGTGGAAGGTTTCAGCCAATTGAGATTGGCCTCCTTTTTAGGTCGATTATAAGTTCACCTCCTCCGATCACATAGCCCAAATACACTAGTACTTCTTTTGCAAATATACTAAAAACCAAAATATCATCCAAGCACACTGTCATGTATGTATTTATGAATGGCATTATCACATCATTCATACATGTCATAAAAGTACCAGGTGCATTGTGTAAACCAAATGGAAGAACTAGCTGTTCACATTAATGTTTCTTTGTTGTGAAAGGGATTGTTCAAATGTTTTCCTTTATCTGTATTTTATGGTAGCCTGATTAAAACACTAGCATTGTGAATTACTTGGCATAATAAAGCTGATCCAGCTAGTCATCTATTCTTGGAAGAGGATATAATTTTGATAGTGGTCTTGTAAATGCCCTGTGAGGAATGCATATCTTCCATGTCCCTTCTTTCTTTTGAACAAACACAGGAGACTCATTGGCGATGAGCTTGGGTGAATAACTCCCCATTCCAACAGATATTTGAGTCATCTCTTGACCTCATTGGACTCTACTATGGACTGTCTAAAGAGACCAACACTTCTCAATGGCAAGTTGGGCATTCTACCTTAATTGTGGTTGAAAAGCCTTTTGCTTCTTATAAAATTCCTTTGAAATATTGCAATAACTCTTCAAATTAATGATACTTTTTGTTAGTGCAAATATCTTGTGATGTTTCTATGACCACTCCATTATCTTTGTTATCATTCAAAAGAAGTAAAGCACGTTCCTGCTCTTATTGGCTCTTATTAATTAAACTTTGGCACATTATTTCTATGCATTGATGGATGACGAAGCTTTCTCCATCTTTGACCAAGCGGTATCTGTTTACTTTCCTCATGAAAATGGCATGTTTTATATACATATACAGGCTTCCAAACACTATACCACAAGCACGGCTTTACATTGCTTAGTGACTTGAATCTTTGCAACCTTATTCAACCATCCCAATGAGTATGGATGTTGATAATTATATGCCTCCAGACCAAGATTTTTTACCAATCCTTGTGGAATTCAATTAGCTTGAGAACAAGAATCAGAGCCCTGTGAAGCAATGTTCAGTACCCTTCACTGGGAATATTTCACCCAAGAAGCTCATCCTCAAACTGCAGAACATCATGCATTTATATTCCTGCTCCTCGGGACCAGAACTCTCACTCTGGCCACCTTCCTCTCGCTCTTAATCCTTCATTCAAGCCAACGTTTAAGGAGGTGACACAAATTTATGGTGAATTAATGAAATCTATTGGAAACTTGAGAAAATGACTTACTGATATAAGACATAACTTCAGTGATCTTGGCAACACTATTCTTGTTATGAATGATTGCATGACCCAACTCACTTCGTTCACTGGTCAACTTGCTTAAAGAAATGACAAGATCATTCTACTTCCATCCAGCAAGCTGAATATATTACTCTTAGGAAAAACTGGGAAATTCAACAGTACAGGATTCAGTCCCTTAAGACATGTTTGACAATGCTGCAACTGAGGATAATAGTCCAAATAGGAATTTAAAGAGAGAGGAATGTCATGGATAGGAAGTCCCGTTCTTCACCTCAAAGAACACTCATCCTGACTCAACTCAATGGGGGAATCTTCAAGCCTCTCTGGATGGAGCAGCTGGAGCTTCTTGAACTAGTCAACTCAACTGAAAAACAATATTGAAACACTATCTGCTGGATGGATCTGGCTCTTTCACTCTAATCTTTTATTGGTCGATTTTGGAGATGATATGGAAATGTCCAATATCTACTTCACTTATTTTATCAAGTCATATATGTCGTTGCTGTTTTAGTGCTTTAGAGATTAACGATCAAATATCTCTCTAAGTTTCAATTCTGGTGCTTTGATAAGTGACTTCCAATTGAGCTTCAGACTTTTGAAGTCTGTGGTGACTCCTTGCTTATTCCCATGTCCCTTTTTGTAATAGCTATGTAAGCCAACAAAGGGATGGCCCTTTCTGCTGAACCATTGTAATCTTCTACCATTATCAATATAATCATAGAGTACATCTACCTAGGTTTTCTTGATTTGTATTTTGATGTAGACGAGCATTGAAATCTCTCCTTTCTTGAGAATATTTTCTGCCCTTTCTTACCAAATTTTGCAAAGCAGTGAATTCTATATTTTGGGTTTACTTTGGGTTCATTCCCTTGTTACCTAGGCTCTAATACTCTTTTTATTAGTCTGATTTTTAGTGTAGTTCTAGCTTGTAGCTTCATTTTGCTCCTTCATTTTTTTAGATGTCTCTACTTCTGATTCCAATCGACCTGTTTTGGCCTTTTATGGATATTAATATAATTTTTTTTCCTTCTTTCATTAACATCTCAACTACACCCGGCTTCTTCCTTCTATCAAAGTTGTCATATTCTTCTTAGGTTGCTCTTTGGTGCAGTTCTTTGGATGCAACATCAGATGAAGTTTCTAGCACTTAGCTTTGGTGTAGCTTGTAACACATTGATGACGTCCTACATATTCTTCTTAGGTTGCTCTTTGGTGCAGTTCTTTGGATGCAACATCAGATGAAGTTTATAGCACTTAGCTTTGGTGTAGCTTGTAACACATTGATGACGTCCTACATATTACTATGTAGCCAGGTACGGTCCTGCAGGGTCCTGGCTATGGGTACAATACATACCTGGTATGCCGAGGAAATGTCCTGGGTATGTGGTACAGTACCCGCCATAAAAAATGATTATTTTCCTTTTTTCTTTCTTTTTTCTGAGTTTTAAGTACTTATTCTAAGTTCGACCAACGAATATCATTACATTTGGCATTGAATTATCCTTATATTTTGTGGTTATTTAGCTTATTTTGATTACTCTGTGCATATTATATGGCTAATTTGTTATTTTTTAATATTTTATTTATATTCTTTGTACATCCGTACCCAAAGCCATACCCAAGCCCCCCAAAGAAATTGCTGTACCAGCATTCCAGGTTCCCATCCACTTATTGGCTACCTAGATATATTATATGAGAACCATGTTTTCTGTACCACTTATATCCTGAAGTTCATGCAGTATGACTTAGTGGCAGGGCCATCCTTTGTGGGTCTAATATGGCTCTTGACCTCTCTTTTAGGCATGTCTGAGCTTATTAGCTCATATAGTGAAACCCCTAAAAAGGTGGCTTGACAATTTTGGGGGTCTTGTGCCCGTTGCTTGACTCTCACTTCAAGGTCATAGGACACTTCCGCAATACTGCTGTTAATGTTTTGGAACATCTGCGGTGTACTACAATGTCACATTGCCACTGTCTTCAAGCATTCACTGAATCACTATAGAAAGTGTTTTTCACCTTAAAAAGGGCCCAAACAACTATTTTTTGTTAATTTACATATTCTGGCCCTCTACCAATAAACATGTGACGAATTTACTTACTCATTTAATTCCTAGAGATTCCCATATACAGATCCTAAACCTCTCCAAAAGGGAGCCAATGACTTTGGCATGATTTATTATGCTTTCCATTGCTTGATCTCACAAGCTAACAGTACACACTTCAACTATCATTCAACTACACTAGCGGGGAGTTCAAGAATCTCATCTTTGACATTTAGGAGCCACATCTTGTTATGTGTTTGTGTCTTTTCAATCACTTTTCCTCCCTGACCTAGGTTTGTCTGGTCGGTTACACTAGCTTAGGGTTTCTGGTTCAGTTCAGTCATCAACATCCAAAATTGTAAAATGAGATTCATTCCTCTTAGAATTCTAGGAGGAATGAATCTCATTTTACAATTTTTGAGGGGCGAATAGTGATTACTAATTAGTGGCAAGGAGGTGGTGTAGATCGAGTTCATATGCTCTGTTGTGTCCAAAATTTCAATGTGATTTAAAAGAGAGAAAATTGAAGAATTGTCCAATAGTATTGATTACCCTATAATAACGTTATATAATTTTTAACCAAAATAAAAAGATTTGAGAAAGCTTGAATAAAAAGGGCTGTGTTGCGGCTTTTAAACCTGCCTTTTAAGGTAACAGCTCTGCAGTTTTGCAATTCCATCTTTCATCCCCAAAAAACAAAGGTTTTACTTTTTCTCTAGTATACAGTATGCATCTATCCATTTTAAAGTGGGTTATATTCATTCTTTCAGCTTCTCTGTTTTGTTGTGGTCTATACTCTATAGTGTGCAGTACAAGTTTTTTCAATAGAATGTTATTTCCAAAACTTCTAATGCAAATTTTTAAGACCTTTACTAAATAGTAAAAGCCTTGCAAAAATCTACAAATCAAGAATACTCTTAATCTTATTAGCTTTTCCCTTTCTGGTTGTAGCACACAATACCAATATGTGATCCCTAGTATGAGGATCTAAAACTGTTTGCATAGGGAATTTTTGATTAAACCAATCCAGTAATCAAGTTATCCAGTATTGTGTTGAGAAGCTTATCCAAGATATGACCTACCATAATGGTCTGATTGCAGATCCTGAGAGTTGAAAAGCGGATGGATAATGGAGTCCAGTTGGGAGGGAGATCAGATTAAAATAGTTCATTCAAGATGTTTCCAACGTAGCCAAAAGGGCTGGACTATGCTTAAGAAATTTAGCCTTCTAGTTTTCAATGTTGGCTTCTTTGTTGGGTTTATTGTTTGAGCTTATTAATAGCTCATAAAACTGTCTAATGAAGAAATGATGTCCATGGTCTAGTTGAAATTATGGTCAGGGTTTGTTACAAACATTGTACAAGAACAAGGCATCATTGAGTTGGGCATAAGTATCACATGTTGCACAAACTGACTGGTCATGGAGAAGACCTGCCAGAATGATTTCGGATTCTATATAAGCATGTTTATGATTTATAAGGTTCGTAGTTTAAGTATGCTCTTTTTATTTTTTTAAGAATGTAATGATAAACACTATTTGACCACTTTCCTTTTAAGCAGATGATGGTGAATGCAAATGAAAATGGTCACCAGTGAATCTATTATCTGCTTTATAAGTTAGGCTAGAAAACTATGACAACAAAGAAATCCATTCACCACAGAGGGGAAAACCTGCACACAGAGGAGGCCTCTTCAGGAAATCGCCACACTATCTTTCATCTGTTCAGAAAGGCAATAAAATGCAAAATATGGAAGAAACGTCCTGATCAGTGAGACTACTGCAGAAAAAACTCATATTGTCCTGAGAGATAATGGACCATCAGAAAAACACACATGGAAAATATCTACTCAATTTCCTCCTGTAGAAAATCCGTGAGATGAACTAACAGAGATAAGTTCATTTTTTTCATGGGTTTTAAATTTTAATACTCTGTTTAGGACTTGTTTGGTTTTCATTAAATCTCATCAGGTATTTTTTTTAAACATCATTATTGAGCCACCCTTTGTAATTATTTAGGAAGTGTTGGCATTAATGTGGGGAAATGTTCCATGATACGTTTCATGAAACATATATGGGTGTTTCTTCAGAGTTTTGTGGATGGAAATCTGCAAGTTTTTCGAGGAACATTTCCCCAGTGTAAATGATAAAATATAGGTTAAAGGCCAGCATTTTATTTTCCAATATCTTTTTGTGGTTATACTATTTCAAATTTATTACAAATATGAGCCAGTTGATGTTTTCCATTGCAATCCATTTATTGTGAGGATGGTATGGAATAACTGGTTGATGGTTATGATTTTCAGGCAGTTTGTTAATCCCACAAGGACAATACCTCCCTTGTTCACTGCGAAAATGGGAGAGCACTAATTGAGAAGTAATATTTTGTTCCTAATTTTCAGTAAGGAAACTCAAACTACAGATTAATAATGAACAGCTAAACTGGATTTTTTTCCCAACCCTTGTAAGAGTTATAATTATTAGAGCACCATCGTCCTTCATGGGAGGAAAGAGCACCATCGTCCTTCACAATACTTGCGAGGACTCTCTCCTTGCAGCTCCTCTCATCTTGGATTTGGTCTTACTTGCTGAACTTAGCACCAGGATCCAGCTCAAGAAAGAGGGCGAGGTAAATACACTCTGTTTTTCGATAATTTAGTATGCAGTAATGTATGATACTCTGATGATTTTTTAAAAAAAAAAGTTGTTGCAGGCGAAATTCCACTCTTTTCACCCTGTAGCAACTATTCTGAGCTACCTCACGAAAGCGCCGCTGGTAAGTCCTCGATCTTTTTCCGCTATTATTAATGGTTTTAGCGTTAGTTTTTAATGCCTCAATTTTATTGTTGCATATCTGTCCACGTAGGTGCCACCGGCACGCCAATAGTGAATGCGTTGGCGAAGCAGAGGGCCATCTTTGCCGGAGAACATAATGAGGGCTCGATGTAGTTCCCTAAATTTCGGTCCTGCATAATTGCAACTTGTCCTTTCCAATTCATACAATCGCATAGCATTCATTGCACAACGAGCAATAACAACCATGCATTCACATAAAACTACAACAAATACAATAGCAACAACAACAAACCAATAGTGTTCCCCATCTTCGACAAGCGACCGACACTTTCATTGTACAACGAGCACTAGCAACAACAACAAAACAAAGCCTTCGGCAGGATTTGCCATATCATGGCCTTGTTTTACATTATTTTTTGTGTTATTGAACCTTTATGGAAACCTTTGAAGCTTAAAGCATTTTTCACACATCCCCATGCAATCTCGACATCTATCTTATGATCATCCTATCCCACTATTAGAAATAATGATACAACCCTTGCAACTATCAAGACCATGTACAATTTTGGCACGATTACTTGTGCTGCCTTTGAAATAAGATTGGTCTACCTATCTTTTCACCTTTGAAATCAAATGGGTCCGCCTATCTTTTTCACCTTTGAAATCAAATGTGTTCGCCTATCTTTTTGCCTTTCTCATTGCTTGCTAGTGGAAGTTGATCATGCACACCAATTTCATTTGTGTTTTAATCAAAATCATCTATAAATAGGCAAGTGATTAAGTGATCATAAGCACTTAAGTTCTCATCTAACATAGTTGTTGATTACTTCATTGGCGTCGTTATTTTTATGCAATTTCTTTTATCGACTTATCCTTTTCTAAGTATACTTTGAGAGGTCCGAAAAATGAAGATCTGACTAACCATCTACACCCAATCCAAACCCTTATCCAATTTCTATTTTGTAGGATATGCCCATTTTGGAGAGCCATAAGTCTAAGCACATGAATTCAAGATGATACAATATATCATAAGCATGCACACAAACCTATGCCCATTTCTAAACTAGCAATTGCAAATGAGTTGCGGCAGTATGCAGAGAGGGATTGAATTTTTTGTATACAATATAGTTTGGATGCAAAGTGAAGGTGACTTGAATCTGTATTGCATTACAAGTGGGGTTTGTGTATATATATGTGCAACACTTAACTTATTTAATGACGGAGATTACTAATGGCTACATCACCATTCATGACGGTACAAAGGATAACAAATCATGGTAGCACTGGCACTGACACCATACCCACTCTTGCACTTTGATCCACATTGTTGAAGAAGGATTAAAGACCATAAGTTTTTCAGCACTTTCGATTCAAATATTTTGGATTTGGTTGCTGGCAGTCAGTTCATTGATTACACTTTTTTAAGTACGAAGGTTGGATCCAAGATCCGGGAACACTATTGTGGGCATGATGGGGGAAGGAGTGTGCACATGCCTTGTACGCCGTGTGGCAATTCTGTGTTACAAAGTCTTTTCTCCTCTTCCTTGCGTGCTTTAATGTTCTTTGTATATCTCATTCTTGTGTAGCGTTCAAACGTAAAAGGTGGTAGGATTTGTAGATCTTTGATGGCACGAACTCTTGACATTGCCGTGAATGTTAGTCCTTGATGGTCAACATTTCCGATGTCTACTGTGGCCTTGTCAAGAGTTAGGCCTTGTGATTTGTGGATGGTGAGGCCCAAGACATTTTTAGTGGGATTTGGCAATGATTCCCACGTGTGATAGGAGGTAGGGGCAAGTGGGTTGGGTTGAGTATGTCCCATGGGGGCCCTTGGTAGTGTTTGAAGTTGACAACAACAAAGGATGGCAAGTCTAGTGGTTTTGTTTCTAGGTTGTACATGACATCCTGTCACTTGCCCGAGTGCACCATTAACCAATCCTGAGCTAACCCATAAGTTAGATGTCAACATGACCTCTTTTCGGTGCATAGGAAAACTATTGGGTCCAATTGAATGTCGTTGATGTTTGAGTCGAGTTATGTTTGCTTTGTTCTGCGATGCTCATTACAATTGGTACGTGTAAGGATTTTAGCATTTGTTTATTGTGCTTGCTTGTAAGGTCCTTTGTTGCAAATAGGTGCTTCTCAGTCGTGAAGATGGATTGCTCTAAGGTAGACATGCATGACTTTGTACGTGACATGAGAAGAGACCAATCCTTAATGGTTGTTTCTGCATTTCTGATGTTGGTCAACATTTCTTTGAATTCAAGTTGTGTCGGGTTTAATCCTTGTTGCCTAAAGTTTGTGTCCAAGGTGATCACGAGTATCAAAAGCATGCCAAAGGGAGCTACCTATTTTGTTGCCTGCATATAATGGTACATCGTTGACCAGAGGGAGCTGGCCTAAGTCACCCACCAAAATCATTGAACAGTTGTCGAATGCGTGGTTACTATGTTGGGGGAATGCCTCACGAAGTCTTTTGTTGATGTTGTGTAACATTGTAGGACCTATAAAGCTCATTTCATCTATGAGTATGTAATGTACGACACTCATACGCTCTTGGAAGATTGCTAGGGCTTGGCCTTCAAGAGGTTTCATGTCGGATATGGGTATTCGGAGGGAAGAATGTATAGTAGATGATTTTATATTGAATGCAGCAATACCTGTTGGGGCTAGTACAAGGAGGGAAGATTTAAATTTTCTAGTCATATTTTCAAGCCCATTTCTTATGCGGTGTATGAGGTATGATTTTCCTGTACCAGTGGTGCCCTGAATGATCATCTTCAATGGTGGGTGTTTCCCTTGTTGAGTTGCATGGGAAAGTACAATTGAGTATGCAAGGTGTTGTTTTGATGATAGTTGCAGAGCGTCTAATTGGGTAGGTGGAGAAACAAGTGGTGGTGAATTTTTCAATGCGGGCAAGGTCTATGAATTTAGGTGCACTTTTTTGTAAGGCAACAGGGATTGAATGAAACTTCCAATCATGGGTAATGCTAAAGTCACGAAGGCCTATCATGTCTACATCATCAATTGTTGTATTGAGTGTTGGGTGCATGCGTGATATATGCTCCCATTCAAATAGTTCTGCATGTTGTGGATTAGAACCCTGCGAGTTATTGTTGTCACTACTTGCCCCAGTTGCAGTTTCTTCTAGAGTAGTGGCTCTATGAACATGTAAAGGGACGTACGAGTTTTTCAATTTTCCCCATTGATTAGTTATTTAGATGTAGAGATGCCAATGTCTGTTTGGATATGTCGAAAGGGTTTATAAAGCAGAAGCTCTGTCCAGCAAAAATCCTCATAGTGTATCGCATCTGGGGTGGGGACATCATTGTATCGGGGGTATACGCGAACAACAACAATAGGGGTTCTTCTTTGTAGCCATTGAGTAACTTTCCTTTGGCTGTTGTAGGACCAGGAACGAGTAGCCTCAAAGAGGGAGGTGTTCTCTAATTGTAAAGGGCATTTTTATGTATGCATCTACGAATGAAGGGAATTTGTATGTGTTTCCTAGGCCTATGAGGACACGTTTGATACCGCTTACCGGACGAGATAGGGTAATAAATGTTTGACTACAACTAGAGAGGGGGAGTTTTTGTAACATGTGGCATGTTTCTTGTGCACCAATGTCCCGGTCAACAATAGTTTCAGAGAGGAATTTGTTGTAGGCCGCCTTTGCAGGGTGATCGACGCTAACTTCATTAGATATCCTTGTCAACATGTGATGGTAGCTTTCTGATTTCTTCTCTGCCTTGGCTGCATATTTTGCAATGTATTGTAAGACCGCATGTCGTGACACAATGATAGTCAACGTTGGCTCGCCATAGTGCTAGCATGTCTGAGTTGTGTATGTTGACCCGTGCGTCATTGCGTGCAGGGGTGTACTTTTTTCCTGTTTCATCTAAGCCCAAACTCGAATACTCTTGGAGTGGCCAAGGGGCTTTATATCTACATTGAAGTGTCCCATTTTTTTGCAAGTAGGTTGCCTCACTACATTTTGTGTGGTGTTGCACGTGGTTCAACAAGTTTTCATAGTCAGCTACTGGGTTGTCTGTAAGTATCCCGTATGTGTCTAACAAGCACGGGTCATCTTCTGCGAACGATGTATCCTAGGTTTTCCACTCTCAAGGCCCCTTGGATTCCATGCAGTTACTAATTGGTCGAAGTAAGTCTTTGCCGCATCAAGTTCATGGGGTTGTCCCAGTTTAGGACCTCCATGTTTGGTGCATTTGGAAGCCATATAAACCCATGGATATGAGCCGAGCCTCGTGTTGCCATTCGTACTGTATTTTGCACAAAGAGGATCCAGCTTGGTAAATGGGGTAGGGGTGGTATTGTATTAAAATCTAAGTGGTAGTGAGCTCACCTGTACCAGTAGTCGGTGCAATGTATTTTTTTGAAGCACCTCCTCGCAAAATATTGTAAATCTTTTTTCCATGTATGCAGAGACGATATGGGGGTGCATGTTCAAGTTCACATTTCTCCATTGTTGGCCAGTTGTTGTGGGTGGCGTGGGGGTTCCTGGCATTGCTTTGTGTAAATCTGGCCATTTAGTATCTGTTGCACTTAAAGTGAAGAAAAGCGTAGGGCTTTCTAGTTGGGTTATCATATCTGTGAGTTCATGTCTGCGCTTGCACCAAAATGATTTAGTTCCTCGCAAATTGGACCCAAAGCGCATTAGTTGCTCTGCAATGTGGGCGTCTGGGTAGTGTGCAAGTTGCTGGCGTAACATCGAAACCGTGGTAGGCAAGTTGTCGCCTATATTTTTTTGTGAAAACAACAGATGTTGATTGGCTTCTGTGGCACAACATAATGTTGAGAATGAAGTAGAAAAGCGCGGATGGCTTCCAAATCTGTTATCATGGTAACGTAGTAGGTGCAATGTGTATTCATGCATGTGAACCCTTTTGATCCGTGCTTGGTGGAACAATGCAATCCCTGTAGGGAACAATGTTGGAAAAGCCATAGATAACAAACCCTCAGTGTCGTATTCGTTGACTGTGGATGAACCAATGTGTGGCCACTCAATTGACTGTAGCGGAGTTTGTTTTCTGCCTTCGATGAAATTTGTTATTTGGTCAACTTCTGAAGTGGCTGGAGGGAGGGAGGACACAAAAGATGATGGTTGCCGCTCATGGGTATTTGGTGGGGAACTTGGGGGAAGGTCTGCTTCTGATTTTGCTTCAGCATTGTCTGGGATAGTTGAATTGAAGTGTGGTAGGGAAGTAGATATATCAGTACTGTGAGGTGGTAGGGAATGTAATGCAGTGTGGTCTAGGACAACATCCTTGTAGTAAGGGTCATGAGCTATTTTGAATTGCAATGCAGCCAAAACATGAGATCTACTTACAAAGCATTCGTAAGCTTTATTTGTTGCTCCGATTCTTCGGATGATTAAGATGTCCAAGTCTTCGACGTGCCGAGGCAAGTGTTTAGTTATGGATGAAACATCTTGGGGGAAGCATATGGTGTGGCCCCTATATTTGTATTGACCACCTATAGCGTGAGTCACCTGCAATATTGGGTTGACCCTTGCTATCAACATTTCCTCAACTTGTGTAAGTGAAGATAAAACCTTAGGTTGCGGGCCTGGGTCCATGTTATTCCAACTTGAGAAGTGGCGATCATCTTTTTCAACAATGCATCTGCTGCATGTGTATTGGCACCTTTGTAAACCCTTGTACGTAGCCCAACATATAATTCATTACAACATGAACATGTGTTTGGAGGTGGGAGGTGATCTAATCTTTGGCGGAATTGGTGTTGTGTATCTTGGAGTGAATGCGTATTTGGTGTGTGATCTTCGAGTAGGTTGACATGGTTGGCTATATAGATTGGCGCCTGTGTGTTCAGCTTTTGTCGTTTCATGCAAGCTATATGGCGACGATGCTCATTTAGGTTGTTTTTGTTGGTTGCATACCTCAACCGAGCCTTTGCATTTTTCTCAGTTCATGTGTCAGGCCTGCAAAATGAGTTAAAAAGGTAACAATAATTAGGTATAGAACGTAGTTAATGCATGCAAAAAGTAGAAGTTCTTTTGTTTGATTGCATGAAGTGTAACAATGTATGTCTAAACATCATTTTTTTGTTTAATAATGTCGACAATGTTTGCATTGCTGGTATAAAGTGACTTTTATTATGTGCAAGACATCCTCAGACGACGGGGTGAGAGGGAAATGTCCCCCCGCACCCGAATATGTGTATTATAAAGACATATTAAGAACCAAGAGTGATATATAAATATAGGAAAACTTGAGCACAACATGCATTAATATTAAAGGTTATATAACTTATGAATGCAAAAACCTATATGTGGAGTAGGTGGTATGGTAAGTATGTATTTGTAAGTTCCTAACATTGTGTGGGTACAATATAATATGTTTTTTGAGATAGTGCAGGATCTTTTTCATCAATAGATAGTTAAGGGGATGTGAGGAATGCATCTAGTGGGGATTCCTGCATGTTGAAAGTCATGTCCTTAACTACAGCGACAACAGTGCACTAGGCTTTCTCTTCTGACCTGTAGACCTCTAGCTTCACAGATATTGTGAACATGTAGCGGTGGAACAGAATTGGCTTAACAACAGGCCAAAACTTGTTGGGTGTTGGTGCAAGAAGTTGTAGCTCTTGTGTTGATATACCCATGATTGATGTAGCAACCTCATCAAAAGTAGTTACCCATGTTGTTGTTGTGCCATCCTCAATGATGAAGTGTAATGCATATTTGTAGTCGCAATGAGAGACATCATGCTTGCATTTTTGGCAATACCAAGAGGAGTTTGCAGTTAGATCAAGTTTTTTCTTGCATTGCTGGTTGTTAACAATTGATGTGCATCTGGATAGCTAAATGAGGACATATTCATGTGTATAATTGTTGTTGCGGTGGAGAAGGTGAGTGTTTTACCTAGCTGCGAGGAGGATTTTATGCCTGCGATATCGGTTTCCTCAATTTTTCCAATACTCACTGAAGGGTATGCAGTTGTAGAGGTGAGCGAAGTAAACCATGCACGCAGTGCATGAGCCTCAGTTATATCAGGATCTATGAAGATTTGTGTATTAGGGCCCGTGGCTAATGTTGTTCCTTTGAAAGATGTAATTTTTGCTCTCTTAATTGCAAGAACTGGTCTGATACTGATGTCTATGTAGCACATAGTTCACTTAGAAGTTTGCCCTCATTGTCACTAAAAGCACCCCATAACGTTGCCTCAATACATAGTGTCGAGTTATCACTAAGTAGGATTGTGCGTTTGTGGTTGAAAGTACTATCACTTTTCCTTATAGTGGAGGGGGCAGTAATGGATAGTGCAATAGCTAGCAGGTCAATGGTGGATTTGGCGGGGAGGAGTTGATTTCTGCTATTGTTTTGAAACGGAAAAGATATTGCGGTATGTTCACGGACTGATTTGTACTAAGCTTTACAGAGGAGTCCAAGTCTAGGATGATGTCCTAAGGAGTTGTGGAGTTGTAATCTTTTTTTGCAGTCCGCAAGGTGCCTCCTTTGATTGTGTATGTTTTACCTAGTTGTATTTGGTTGTAGTAAGAAGTTACAGCTTGGTCAAAAGAAGTCACCACTATATCTGAACTACTTTTTAATAATGTCGAAGCTGAAAACCTGCCTTGTGCGTTTGTCCGTGCTATAGTTGTTTAGGTAGCCTTTTTTGATGACCCTGCCTTCAATAGTCCAAAGGCTTTGGTAAGGATTTAATGATTTTATTGGCGTGAGTTGCATGCAGTCTACAAGGCGGCCTTCATGAGTAGTTGGTGCCAAAGTATTAGTGCGGGATGTTGGCATGTGTACACGGCCAGTTGGGGAGGCACAACGTTGGGGGCAATGGAGCCTGTGATGCGTTGGTGGTTCCTAAACAATAAAATAAAATGGAAATGAATTAGCAAATGGGGTAACGTAAAGTACGAGGGGGCATGCGCTAAACCATAAAGTGGGGAAACCAAGTTATGGTCCACATAAAGTGTTTTTTTAGAGAATAAGCACGTAAAGATATGTACAGTGGGGAAGATGTTCATATAACACAACAATTTTCATGCTCATTCAAAGTAAAGTACGAAACATATGTACAACAACTATAATGTATATCTCGTGATAGGCAATATACAAAACTTCTGATGACGGTTTTAAAATGGAACAAGTACAACATATTTATGCAAGTATAGGTTTATCGAGTCAGTCCTTCAAAAAGAGGTTACTGTGGGTTAGAATAAAAGAGGTGGGCATATGTATGAGCAGTGCAAAGTCGTAGTAGGGGTGAGGTAGGGGCTAAAATTATAGGGACGCAAGATAAGCATTGAATGCAGCTCTAATGGAGTGTTCCTCGCCGCCAGAGTAGTACTGGTCATAGCTTAGCAAACGAAGGAAAGTGTACAATGCGTCAAGCCTAAGGTACGTTGCATCTACCTTGTGCATCATGTCTAAGACAGTGGTTAAATCACTATCGAGAATCATCACTGATGGGATGAGAGACTCTGATATCCTACCAGAAATGGTTGAGCATGTAGTTGCAACAAAAGTAGCCAAAGAATGGACAGAAGTTGCAAGCGGTGGTTAGACACTTTGTATTGAGCTTTCGTTGGTGGCATGGGTTGCATACGACTGAGGGGACCCATTTGAAGCTACCAATTCAATAGGAGGGCTCCCGACAATGGCACCAGAGGTATCATCAGATATTGTGATAATGGATGGACTTCCATTTGGAGTGGCCATAATACCTGAAAATAGCAAGCAACTTTGTTTAGTATAAATTTTTCTTCTACTGACAAGTACAGAAATACATATACATATATATGTCATGGATTTCAATAATTTGTGTAGCATTGAAGGTGGGAAAAAGAGATATTGCAGAATAATTTATGTTGGACGTAATAACAAGACATCTTGAGCCTGCATACTCCAAATCCTAGACATTTCATCTATAACATTTGGTCATTCGGAGATTGTATCTCTAGAACATGCAGTATAAGTCCCCATCATGTATACCCACAAGTACACAAACAAATTGAGGCCAATTGTATATTGATTGACCAAGTAACAATCTATCGTTAAGGGCAATTAAATATAAAGATAAATATAAATATGTCAGTCAAATGGGAGGCACTCACCAACAGTAAGCCAACCCATGTCTCCAACAGGCACATCACAACAACATAATATAACAATAATGGAGCTGGTTGTAGTCTTATTATTATTGTCTTCGGCGTTATTCATGTATAAATCTACAACATAAATTTTATAGGGAAAGCATTCATAATGGTTAGGCCAAAGACAGAACCATGATATTTAGTGAATGTCATGCAATTGAGATGGAGATGTAGTTAAAACAACATTTCAAAAGGAAAAATGATCTGTACATTCCTTTCAGTTAGAGAACTGCTGAAGAATTCTAAACATTGCAAAAAACATTGGCTCAATGAAACTGAAATTGCAAAGCAAATTACCGTCTGATTATCCAATTTCAGGCAACATAATATACAAGATTTAGACACTTTTTGAAAGTTGTGGTTTACAACCATTTGAAGGCAGATTTAGACTTTATTTCATAGCATTATAGAGCCTTTGTCAAATACAATATTGAACAGAAATTGTAGTCCCTTTTTTCTACTTCACAGTAATTATGTGGACAATCTAACTAAAACTATTCCAAAATTAATGGCACATTGTTGTGATGGCATGGGAGGTATGGATAGTTCACACAGTTCTTTCAAGAGACGAGAAGAGGCAATTATTATGACTGTCCTAAAATGGGTTCCACTGGAGCTTTTCTTGGTGACTAACACAAAGATATATGATGCTATCCTTTATACAACAATAGAAAAGCAAAGGCGTTGTCGGGATGGGGTTTCCAGCATCAACTTGGGTTCTCTCTTCCAGCTTGCAATTTTTTCATCCATAATTCTCTGTATGCAACTATGGAAATGTCATACATGCTCATTGTAGTTTTCAGCAGATCTTACATAAAGATTATCAATGATCATTTGTAACTTAACCCTTGGATTGGTATTTTAGTTAATACATTCCTTGAGAAAGAATTTATCTTATTTAATGATTGTTTCCCTGCATCAGTGCCCAGTGCCCACCGAGCAGGAAGGTTGTTAAGTTGCATACTACACAACACTTTGTTTCTTCCCATCAGACTTCTTGGCCAAATATTTATTTTCTGAGAATACCAGAGTGGATGCTTTCTTTTGCCAGGCAAGTTGTTAGAGGTTTTGTAAGTGCTGGGTGCATAGCATACATTGTAAAAGAAAGGCACAATAGCTAAAAAGTATCGTACTCACAAAAATCACCCTTACTCCTGCATTATAAGAAGTTCATTTCGATGCAACTTACTTGCAATTTCATAAACAATCTTGGACTCAGGCAACACTGGATATTTATGAAGTGAGTGCTTTGCATGATAAGAATCATTAGCATGGTTAACTAATCTTAGCAATGTGAAATTGTTAACATTTATGGCTAAAATTGGAGAATATAGCGATTAACAGTTTTAGATACCAGCATACAAATTTTTTCCACGTCGTTCAAGTGCTAGGTTTAAATGTTGTCTGCAACAGTCTTTAATGAAGAACATTGGTAGTTTCATGACAAGTAAAATAGGCCCTATTTGACATGTAACATTATAGATAAAATCCAAAAAGAACAGAACGTTGCCAGTGCATAGAAATGCTTGTCCAAAAGATGCAGTGCACAAAGCAAAGAGTTGTTTTCCTATTCGTATCTTTGGGCCAATTGGAATTATAATTCAGTAAAATAAGAAGCAGAAGCAGCTAATCTAATTGTCAAATATGGACAGTAAATATAGGCAGTATTGCCTCTCAAGGTAACATGTCACAACTTCCTGCAATGAATGATTCTTATACTGGCATTGAAGAGTGAGACGTATATAGAAAGGCCACAATGGCATAGCAACAAAAAAATAATTTGCAAACCTGTTATATCTCTGAGCTATGGTGTATATGAGGCGAGAGGGTGTTGCAAGCGATTGCAAAACCAATCCGATGGAGATGGTGCAGGATGAAAACTTAAAAATGCAGGGGTGTATTTATAGACAAAGATAGTTTAAGCAGGCCTGTAAGAGAAGGACAATAGCTAGAGGGAAACAAACACATAAAGGTAGCTACAATAGATCCACTACTATTGCAACAACCACCAGTTATGAGAGGAACAATTTCAGAGTCATTGATTGGATATGCACGTAGGAGGGCAATCTTGCAGATCACTCTTGACAAAGACCTTCATTCTTCCTTTGCCACCTCCCTGCAAAGGCATCACTACCTTTTGTGCCATAAAGGAAAGTATGATAGCAATGACCGACTCTATAAGAAATGCAATTACTGCTCTAAATATCGCACCAGCTGTATGTATTGCCTGTTTGTTACCTGTTTCTTACATCAGCTATGCATTGTTACAAAATTCCACGTATATTTCATTTACAAGCTTTTACATTATCCAAATCTGTTTTCCCTCAGTTTCAGTATGTATCCCGTTCCTATTCTGCTGATGCATACACAGTGTGCAGTTTCCAATTGTATTTATTGCAAAGCGGTGGACTTAAGATTGCTACGATATAGTTCATTTTTGAATTGGCGGGACAAATGTGACTATGAAGCAAGTAGCTGGGAGGGTCGGTGGAGTAGCTGCAGCTGGCAGGATTACTGCCACTTTTCTTCTGAGAGGTTGAAACCTGTACAGGCTGCAGTGGTAGTCAGTTCAAACCTCCTCCCTCCAGCGAATAACATCTAATTCCACCGGGAAAAAATGTTATATGCGGGTTATTATTGGAAATTGACACTTTCCAGCAATGCCTTCTTCAAAGTAAACGCCTTCCGGCGAAAAATTACATGAATTCAAGGCAAGATAATAGGTAAGAAGCAAGCATACAAGATCAAATTTTTGCAGTTTGAAATTGCATGTCATGACCAAGGTTGTGCCATTTGACTAGGATTGTTCATTCAATTTTGATGACCAAGGTCATTCATATAGTTTTAGCACTACCACATTCTAAGATCCAAATTAAAGAGGCGCTCAAGGTCATATTGCGATGATAAGATCAGTACCTAACCTCGGTCAATCTAAGAACCTAAGAGCTCTCAATCCCCTTGCATGTTCAATTGAGCAACAAATTAGAAATTGTTTACTATTTTTCACATGTTTTATGATGCTAAATTTGAGGTAGAGGCATCTACATGTGTAATGAATTTTATGAGAAACATTGTGGACGCAATGCAAATGACCTAGTAGGCAATGTATGTGTTATTACATTTGACAAAAATCGACTACATTACATTATATACAAGGGATTTCATGTATGGGGGATTTGATGGCACTAATGCTTATTTACCAAGGATATTATGGCAAAAAGGGTACCTCATGTTTCAATTGAGTCTCTTATGAAAGAGTGCTAACAAATCATTTGCTATTTTTTTACTGTGTAGACAATTTCTATCTAACCTGATATTGTAAATACATTATTTATCAAATTTTGTTCGAAGCAAATTTTAATGGGAAAAAATCTGATAAAATTGCTCTGCTAACACACACAAATCAAATATGACCTATTAGAATAGAATAACAACATAGAATATGTAAAGGAAATAGATCAAGATATAGGTCATTAGATTAATGTTCCTTGTAAAGTCCAAAAGGTCTGTTCTGATTGGTTTTAAAATATCAAAAGCAAGGGTATTCAACATGGTACTGCATGTCAATAACCCAAATAATCTACTATAAAGAAAATTATTTAGTGTTAGATGTTTTTATAAGCAATAGTGTAGAGAGCTTTTGTATCAACATTTCAGACCACACTCTGTAATCCATCGTCAAAATTAAAAAATTGTTGAATTTTTAAGTGAAAACAAAACTTAAGATTCACATCCAATTAGACTAACTTCCCAAGGGAAGTTATTGCTAGGAATATTGCCTAGTCACAAATTTTAACTTTATCTCTTCACGTTACATTAAAACTGGATGCGGTAATCATAAAAAGTATAATCAACATACTGTCATCCTTAAAATGGCGTCTAATGCAAATAGACATCCAACATATACTTTGGGGAGAGAAATATGGAATGGTCACTTTTTCATGAATATAAAGTAGACATAACTTCATAGAGAACCAACTTGCATTTTTACCTTTGCTTCCACATTGTTTTAAAATGTAGCTTATTTACACTTGTGAGTTGTGTATCAACAGACCATCAACAATACATTTATGCTGATGAGAACAAAAGGAAAACCCAGACACAGCCTCAAAACCTTAAAAGAAACGGATTTCTACATTTTATAGTTATGACATTTGACTTCAACAAGAAAAGGTGTTGAAATATCCTGAAAAAGATTATGAACATCAAAGACTTTTGACAGGAATTATGTGACAAGAAAAACAATTATGTGAAAAAAGTAAGAAAATTCTGCTATGAACAACGGCTCATAAGACAAACACAATGCATCAAGTGAAAATCAGATCATTTAACACTACTATATTTTTCATTCACAAACTTCTCAGATCAAGACTCAAATGAGAATTAACCTTCATTTATTTGGGATGCCCAACAAAGTTCCCATAAATAACACGACGGAAATAATATCCATAGAGTCAAACACCCAGTAACAAATTTGTGTCCAATGTTACAGGGACAATAAGAAAATCAGTCCTTTGCTCTGTTAGATTCAACATTTTTGTTACTGCAGGGTGCAGCATTGTTGAGGTGCCCATTCGGTTCAACGTTAGTTTTATGACATGGAGCTACACTGTGAAGGTGCTCTTGACAATATTTCTTCTGCCAGGCTCTTCCTGTATCCACAGTTTTGCCATTTCCATTTTCCTCTCTTAAGTTGAGCCCATTTGGAAGCTGAGTTCAAGCATAATAAGTAATATGACCAGAAAATATAGCAAAAGCCAATAGACTATGACTGTCTTTTCAGATATTCCAAGATCCCAAGGATATATCAGAGGGCAATCACCTGCGAACTCTAGACTACAGGGTCTAGAGGGAATGAAATCTCAAAAGCATAAAACACACAGCAAAAACGTAAATAGAAAAGAAATTTTTAAGCCTATCACAGCTAACTATATACTCATCTAGTTTGGAAAGGAGGAAAAGGTTGTGTTTACCTCAACTCTTTGCCCTAATAACAGATATCTTTGGTGGGTTCTTTTCCCACCTATATGGACATCCATATCACACTGGAGGCACAGGGATGATCCATCAATGCTACAATGCAGGAAAGCTACAGTGGAAGTGCAATATAAACAGTAAATACGAAATAGCTGATTTTTGGTGAATAAAGCATCAGTGGCAAAATGAGCAGCTAGAACTCACAGAACACATATACTACATGTATATGTGATTATCTAATTTATGACATGTAATCATATCAATCTAACATACAGACCCAGAGTCACAGATAACATCCACCAAGGTTTGTACAAGTATTAATGGAAAGCAATTCCACATAAATATAGGTATGACTACCTGGTGCAGTTTCACAAATGTCGCAGCGTGGTACCGACCATGATTCTTGCAGTTGCAGCCTTATATGCCTGCTTGCCAACTTGTTGCAACTGTGGACCTTCACAGCTATACACACAAAATTAATTTGACCCTTGGATTTATGCTTTTTTATAAAAAAAATAATGCAGATGTGTGCCATGATATATTTATAATTGGAAGAAAATTTATAAGATCTAATGCAATTCTGCGATATAGGATGTCATAGAAAGTAATAGGAAACATAGGGCGCAGGAAATGAGACACCATTTTCAAACTAGGGTGTAGGGGTACATGAATGTATGGTTATGCTCTCAAGTTTCCCGGTACCTCTGATGTCAAAGATTTGGATTGTTGATCAGGAATTTGTTGTGTTTCATTATCTCTTTGGACTCTGAACTCAACCATATGGGGATGCCACCCTGAGGCAGGCCTAATGGGAATAATAAGCTAGTAGCCAATTCTAATGGTAATGCCAATGTCATGCATGTATTTTGGAATGCCAATGTAAGCCTAAGGTTTGATCATCTCATTTTTCCTCGAATCTGCCATATATGGCTGCCACTTTGGAGCCAGTCCTGATGGTAATCCTATGCAATTTACCGTATACTCTTAGCTTTTAGTCAATATAATTACTATTAATTTCAAAGTGCACACTTAATAAATTGTAGAAAAATATAAGCATGTTATCCTACATATTCTATCGAATACCCAACAAAATTCAGTACAGACAAACAGTCATTTGCCCATAATCCTCCTCCTATGTCATGGGGAAATTTTAAGCAATGGTAATTTGTGAGAAGTATCTTTTTGTAGGCAGAAATTTCTATATTGAAAATTAGGAAACATGTGTATGGAAAACAAATTCCAAGGAAAAACATAAAATTTACTACCAATACATGTATATTTTAGTGAGTACATTTTAAAATTTTGTTGATTGATGAATCTAAAATTTGAAAACATTGTCAAAATACTAAAATAGCCAATTGGCAAAAAGAGCCCCTAAAAATACCCAGTCATAGAAGAAAATATGCACCCTATTAGTGGGAAATCATTTGGCATGTGTAACAGCCATCATTTTCTCCATCAACTTGGGGATTTATATACCAATAGTTTACCCTCTCCCCTGGCTGGATACTCATTCTACATATGCTTGATATGTGACCTAATATATCAAATCTTAATTATAATAAAGAAACCAGTATGGTTCGTCCCACCCTAGTGAATATCTAAATTTAGTACACCAGACCCTTGAGACGTTAAAAACTTAAAACCATAAAGAGCTAAGGCTTCCAGACTGTACAAAATATTTACACAGTCGGGCAATCATACCCCATACACGTTTTATCACAAATTACAAACAGAGCTGGGATTGAACTCTAAACAAATACATTAACTAACTTGAACAGTGACATGAAAACCTGCTAAATCCCAGTAAAGATATGCATAAACAAAAAGGTTCAAGGAAAACAATCACAAGATTTGATTTTGAATTGATTTTGATTAGACCAGGGAACTTTACAGAATTGGTTGGATAGCTTTATCACAACTAGTTAGAAGAGCTGGCATTGAATCCGAAACAAATGCACTCACTTAAGAGCAGCACCACAACAACCAGGTAAATCCTGGCGAGTATATGTATACGGGAAAAAAATTGAGTAGAAAAATCACAAGATGTGATTTTGCACTGGTTGATAAACATCATTTGATTACACCCATTGACTTTACAAATTGGGTTTGATAGCTTTATCACAACACATTACAAAATGAGTTGCGATTAAATGCCTACGAAATACTCTGACCAACTTAAGTACAACAACCTGCTAAAATCCGGTAAGGATATGCACAAAACAAAAACGTTTGAGAGAAAAAATTCAAAGATCCGATTTTGAGTTAGTTGGTAACATGGTACTCTATTTACTTGACAGGGTAGCCTGTTGTGGGAACAGGGATCTGAAACTCCTTCCTCCTACACACAAACATAGAGTTCCAAGAGTGTCAGGGCTGAACCTGTGCTGGTTGGTAGGACCAATCACTAGGAAATCACTTCATCTATACCTTGCATACATAACTAGGTATAACACATGTTAAAATCCCCTAACAACAATTGATAAAACAGGGTATCACACATCTGGAGAGTGCTCCCAGTATTTTGCCCTGGCAAGTTCAAATTCACTCTAGAAAACTACGAAGAACAAAATTTCAACATTGTATAAGGTAAATTGAAATCGATCTCTTTGTGGGCTTACAAAGGAGGTTCTTGTAGACCAAATTGGTGACTTACTTTGCATGACTTACATAATTACGTTTAACTTTCTACAGTCGAGGGCTTAGCCTTCTGGATTACCCCAGATTATTCCCCCAAGCAGGGAATTACACCAAGTCACACCACCCAATAACCTGGGCACCCCAAAAACGCAAGGAATTACACCAAATCACCCCAACAAATACTTTCCGTAGTCCAAAACAGCAGGGAATATCAGTCTATTTAATAACACGCACTCATTGCTACGAAGAACACAGTTACCGCAAATCACCCCAACCAATACCCGGCACCCAATTGCCAAAACAGACCCTGAGATTTCACCAACTCACTAGCAAAATCAACCCATCCATGAAAACTGAAAACCAGAAAATCGCCCTATTAATGAGCAGTAAAAATCCAATTAAATCATCAAGAATGAAACCAACGAACTTAAGGAAAAGGCTAACAAAAAAATAAATAATGGGTTTGTGAAAGAGCACCTTCTCATCACATTTGGCACACAGAGCAGCCTCATCAGCAGCACAAAAGAACTGGGCAGCCGCTGCCTCACAGCTATCACAGAGAGTCCGCATTGCTATTTGTTGGTATGATTTCTACTCCCTAAAAACTTCAATTTTCTCAACCCCAATACCCACAACAGCTCTACCTACCAGGCAACCATTTTCTGCCTCATTCCCATTGCCCTTATTTTAACTCCATACAATCAGATCAAACCCAATACAACATCACATCCAGAAACTCAAAACTAGATCAGCCCTTTTCTTGTACCCCAAAACGAATAAAACACCACTTTTTCCTCTGTTATGATAATTGCAAATGAAAAAAACTCCACGGATGAATCAGAATTGCTGTCTTTTTAACAGAAACCGAATATCACAACTGGGCTACGAAAGGCCTGGTGAAAAAGAGGATCGGATCCCTTTTTATTTGCAGTTACTGGACAGAAAAAAATCAAGCGGCCATGTCTGGCTCAGAATTCTCTGGGTGATTTAGTGTTAAGGAGTGGCGAAGAATGATTCAATAAAAGATCGTCCCCAGATCTAGCCGGAAGATCCTCGCCATTGAATGAAGCGATGGACGGCTGCGATAGGTTCGTGGAGAGGAAGACACGTGACGGGCAGAATCTGGCCCCACCTGAGTTTGATGTCGTCCACTCATTGATTGGCAAAGTGTGGGACCCATGGAAGGGACATGATAGTAAGAATAATTAGGTTTTTATATAGTGGGTGGGTACATCCATCATCCATATTAAATCTTTGGGGTCCGGGGGATGCATGAACCCCTCTAGAGCTATTTCTTGATTTGTATGGGGCCATGACATGAAATATAAATAAGATATGTCTAGGCATGGTTGGACTTCACCATGGTGGGGTTGTGGCCACAAATGCTTCACAAGGAGAGCCTGCCTTATAAGTCAAGTACCATGATGTGAGATACACAAATTCTGAAAGAGATTGGAAGAGTAAACCTACCCATTTGTTGGGAACAAGATCATGGTTTTGTGAATAAATTCTGAATTTTTGGATGACCAGAACAAGTTAGGTAGGTTTGTAAGTGGTTTGGATAATATTAGTTATATTCGATGATAATCGAAAACTAAAATTTAATTGATTAGGAATGGATAAGACAGTGATATTTGAGTATCTGATTAGAAATGAATGAATGAAAATGGAGTTATTCTCACACGGATTTCTTTTTGATGTTTTTTCAAATGTCATTGTCATTAGTATAAGATTTTTTTATGAAACATTATGGAAATTTTGTTTTTCTTTTTACTTATTGGTCATCACTTTTCTATTAGTTTTTTTTTCCAACTAATCAAATGTAACTTTTTTTTTCTGTCATTTTTAATATTAAATTTTTTTTATTTTTTACTTTTCTATTGATCATTGATAATGATATGACACCTTATTCTATTACAATTTTTGATTTAGAAAATCCAAGTTCATACATGTGTAAAGTTGTTTTGACTTTCTCTACCATGTACAAATGCATTGGACATGTGTACCAATATTCACCTCAGAGATGACTACTTGTTTGAATAAATCGATAAGAGAATTTTTAAATCTTATTTTATTATATCCTTTAAACTAAGGCATTCCTTGTTACTTTAGAATAATTCAACAATTCAAAACTAAGGCAGGGGCTAGTCGCATTATGACACTTGTTTTTATTAATAAATTGTTGAATCTTATTAGTTCTATCCGAACACAATAATTATGTTTTTTAATCCAATCAAATCACCATCAAGAATTATTTTTTGTTACAAAGTTCTTCATTTTATGTAATAACTAAATCAATTTTGATGATAAACATAAAAGCCACATGTTTGTTTTTCCATTTTTCCATTGGTACTTTAACTTTGAAGAGACTAATTTTACCCTTTATCGCATTATAATTTTTTAATAATTATAATTGGAAACTACAAAATTTATTGTTAATTATGAGATGACCTAACAATCTCGTTCCTTTGACACATATAAAGCTCAAGAATTTTCGGAAGTCAAGAAGGAGATCACATAAATACCAAAAGAGCACCTCGAGCTCCTACAAAAGCTTCTCTTCCAATGCCTTGTAAGGAAGGTCATGCAAGACTTCAATACTAACCTATGCTTCCACATGTTGGTTGTGTCGGCAATGCATGAGGCAATAGAGAATTAATTATAGTTTCAACATTTTAAGTCCAAATTCAATTTTGATTTCAAAGTATTAGGTCACCTCCATTTATGACAAAAACCTAAGAAATGGTGGAAGACCCTTAGATCAATTTAGTGGTATCATAAAGCACTAGTAACAATATTTTCATACTTTGGAATTTGCAGTAATTTCCATGGATTTTCTTCCCAATACAAATAAGAGAGCTAAAAGGTTAGTTAGTCGCAGTCAAATTGATCAATGACAAGCATGTGTTGATCGTACAAATTGTGTTACTATTATTTTTCTTATGACTAAGTTTAGTTTAATTTAACTCACTTGGTGGTGGTACCTATTTCTCTTTGCCTTATATTGTTTTCTTCCACTAATTTTCGTTACATAATTTGTTTTCTCTTCTTTTGCTTGATTTTAGATATTTACACATTCAACATTAGAGTAATGCTTCAATAGTCAACTTACAATTCCCACATGAAGCTTTGAGAAGACAAGAGCTTGTTTCCAATGCTTTGCGTAAGTAAATGGATGCGATTTATGATTCTTCATTGGGCCTCGTAGATCATGTTATATGTGTAAGGGTATTTTACAAAACATTTTTTTTGCACCTTTTCTTCAATGGTTATAACTTTTTATTTATTTAAATACATGTAATAACATGTATATGGCATTATGGCAATTGTATATGGTTTTCGGGTGTGTTACGCTGCACCATGTGAGTTTGGGTGTAGAATCATGTGCATTACGTTGCATAAGGTGTGCATGGATTGTAGTGATTTTTTATCACATCTACAATAATTATTAAATTTTGTATAGTTTTTTTAATGTTTTTATTATTTTTAGTTTGATTTAGTTAAATATAAATATTTTTATTTATAGAAGTAACCTAGTAGAAGCAAATTGAATGCAACTTACCTTCCTCATGCTTTGTGCCGATCAAATCAATTTAGATCATTGGACCTCTAATATTAACTTTGCCATGCTTTAAGAAAATCCTTGTACCAATAAAGGTTTTTAATGTGTGAAAAAGGGATAATGTAAAACTATTTGAGGAAACATGAAAAAGGTTGATCAACAAGGGATATTAACAGAGACAAGTTGAGGGTTATCTTCAAAGGAAAACTAAACATAAATTTGGGTAATGTGAGAAGAAATTCATAAGTATTGTGTGCTTCTATATGTGATGCATATATGAAAAATTGGTTTAGATTTATTTATTTGTGCACAATAAACTCTTCACATGATAAACTTCAATTATTCTACTCCACAATAATAATGCTATTACACACGCTTATTACATTTCATTTAAGCCATTACAAATATATAGGAAGAATATTTCCTATTATCAAGGAGGTTGTTTTAATAACGCTCAATAATTCTCCTATATTTGTGAGTTGGTTGAACAACTTCACTTGTGTATAACAAATTCTATATATATTATTATTACGCAACAATAATATATTATTAACAACTCATCATAAATATATATTATAAAAAAATATTTTTTACACAATCATTTGCATGTGTCTTTCACTAGTGGTGTACGATAGATGCAATTCATGTTGTCTATAAGCTAAATGCACATTGCTTGTACATAAATAATGTGAATATGGTTGTGTTCTTATATTGAATGTTTCCAAACCAATCATAGGCTCATCTTTATTGAACATAACTCAAAATGTCAAGACTTTGGTGGATTTGAACATCATGCATATTGTACCTTTTTCTTCCTCATAGGGATAAGATTGAAATGTATGTTAATTTTTTACTAGAAAAACTACACTCAAGGTCAACAACTCCAAAACTATTGATTATGAGATATAAAATCCTAGATAGACAAGAGATTTCGCTTGACCAACAAAGACTAATTTTGACAACTTAAAGATATAGGAAAAAATTACATTTTGCATAGTACATGTAGTGGAAATGTCTATAAGTGTAGACACTCGTTTTGGTAATTCATGTTTTGCAACAACACAAATTGTACAACACTCTTGTACTAACCTATACTTTCTCAATGTGGCCAATTATGTTATCCCTAGTTATATCTCACTCATTCTTACTTACACACACAACCTATTTATTTGCATAACAATCATATTAATCCATCAACTCGGGTTATAGGGCTCGCATATTGTGATTCCATTTTAGATTACTCGTATGTGCATCTAGGACCTTAGCTCCAAGAAGGGCCATATCATCCATCTGTTATGGGCCGACCTAACCACTTTGGTCCCTTTTCCTCTAATAGTAATTTTCTTAATTTTAATTCCTTTGGTATATTTCTAGTCACAGGAAACCTCATTCTCGAGTGGTTGAATGTCGAATCTGGAAGCCACCGGTAACTTCGAATGATGGATGGCTTAGGACCTCAAATGCGGATATGAATCTACGGGTGTAAAGAAGATAGATCGTGATAAAAAGAGCAGTAGATCTGCGATAATATATACAAAGCTGAAACATATGTGATTAGATAACAATATGTGGGGTTTCTCGGACAATCTTTGGCTCGAGAGGCTATGAACTCCCTTGGAGGATATCAACCCCGTGTCTAGAAAGATAGCGATAAATGATGAGCAGGTAGATAGATAGCATGCACAAAAAATGACATACAAAAATGCCAAATAAGCTGGAATGTCGAGGGGACTTAGTTGGTGCTCTAAGATGGAGATGAGATGGGCATCGGGATGGCAAAGATGATGAGCAATGCCAAAGCTTTCTCCAATACTCATTGCTTCTAATTTCTAACAATGGAAAATAATTTCCTTGACCTCAGACTTGCAAAACTTAATTCAGCATTTCTTCTCCCTCCTAAGAACTTCAATAAGCAAAAGAGATTTCATATTGATTCTTTCTCCTTTCAAAGTGGGGAAAGACCCATATTTATAGCTTGGAGGTGAGGTTAGATTGGGGTTAATGGGTAACCGAGGTTTGATAAATTAACCTTGGTCAAGTGAGTGGGGGACATGATTTGACTGGTTAGGTGAGATAATAGATTTGATTTGATTGAGTGGGGTTCATGATTTGGATGGTGGGGGACACGATTTGATTGAGTGGGGTGATGTGATTTAATTGGAATATTTGGACATTATTAGCACATAAATGATGTTTAGGGATTTACATGAGATTAATTGATTAATCAAACATGTAGGTTTGGTGGGAAATGGAATAAGTCTGCTGAGAGAGAGAGAGAGAGAGAGAGAGAGAGAGAGAGAGAGAGAGAGAGAGAGAGAGAGAGAGAGAGAGAGAGAGAGAGAATGTGGGGTGATACCAAAATTTGGTGTCTACATTTTCCCCTTTTTGTTGAGTGGTTTGCGATAGCAAGCCACGAGACAAAAACAAAAAGGGTTGGAGGAAATCATGTGTCCGTAAAAGGGATGGGGATGGATAAAAACATGACCAAAGGCAAGATGTCCCAAGCAAAAAAAGGATCGCAATAACAATGAAAAATATGGCGGTGACTCTAATATCACATCGGTAGAGGACAATTACGGTCTCAACAGAGACAGGCGACAACGTTCTATGGACCAATGAGTGGGTGGAGACCACTGCAGTATGGATGTAAACCGTGATGACCAATGGGTCATAGGAAAACATCAAAATATGTGCAACTGAATGCGAAGAGTATGTGAAATCCTTCAGTATGCGAGGAATCGAGCTAAAAAATCATGCATTCGTAAAAGGGATGAGGATGAAAATAATGATGCCCCAACATAGGCACAATATAGAAGGTAGATATGTAAATAAAATGCCCCAGGGGGAATGAATGTAATCATAAATGTGGACACGATGAGCAGATAGGATAGAAGGGTGAGATAAAATGCTCCAAGAGGGAGGGTAAATATGATTTTGAATACATGTTTTATAAGGAATGTGTGTCATTGACAAGAAAATACTGGGAGAAGAAAGTAGAACAAAGTTTGATTCATGGAAATGGGGGAAAGATTACGATCGATGTTTTCCAAGAAAAAAGTAGAGTAGGCATCGGCGAGGGAAAAAGGTGATAGGTGATGGTTATCGTGGTATCCTCGAAGATGAAAATACCATGGGAAGAAATTCTTAGAAATGGATATGATGATTCCTTACAAGAGGATCGATGAAGATAAAAGATGTGACAAAGTTCTCAAAAAGAGAAGAGATCAATGTTATAGAGAAGAACGAGAATGGGATGTAATGAAAGGGATCAGCGGTAATGCATAAACGAAGAAACATCGGAATTGATTGTGAATGCTAGGTGTGAGGGATGTGTTGAAGGATGTAATGAGAAAGAGAAAAGGGAATGGAAAGGAGGAGTGGTTGATTATGAGAAGAGCAAGAAAGGTCGAAGGTGAATGCGATGGATGGGATATGGAATAGAAGGAAAAGATGGAGGAAGAAGATACCAAAGAAGGATTATAAAGGAAGGGTGAAATGATGTAGGAAAAACAAGGAGATGACAAGAAAATGACAGAGTAGAGGTGAAATTATGAAAAAGGAGAGAGTTATTTAAAATGAAAGGCATGAAGGAGGGTAAAGTAGATGAAGGTAGAGATGTAATGGAAAATGAAAGAGATGATAGAGAAAAGAAAATTGAAGGAACACAGCTCATAGTGAGGAAATCCAATGCAAAGAATATGAACCTGACCACATGGAAATTCATATGGATGGTGGGATGATAAAAAATATGGGACAATTTGAAGAGTCGGAGTTATGATGGGAAGTAAGAAAGAAGTGTGAGGTAAGACCAAGGAAGAAGACGATATAGAGGAAGTAAAATTAGATGAGGATCAAAAAGGAGAGAGAAAATAGAGAAAATTATGCAGAAGGAAGGGAACCAAGAATGGATATATTTGATAAAGAGTGAGTAGCATCAGAAATGTAAAGAGAAGCTGGAGGGGAGGAATGACACAAATTGGAAAATATGCAGAGATGTGTGAGATGAGGATAAGTTGATGACAAGAAAATAGAGAGAGGGTGTATGATGAAGACGGTAAAGAAATTGGCAAGGAATAATGGAAGATGGAGAGGTGGCGAAGAAAAAGAGAGGAAGGGATAGGAGAGGAAATTCCAATGAGGGATGTTAAGAGAAATCCACCGATAATGATTGGTAGGGAAGGATGGGACAAAAGGTGAGAAGAGGGGGAAAGTAAATGAGGAATGGAAGAGGGAATGCCAATGAAGGGACATTAGGAGAAGTCCCCAGATAATGATCAGAGGGCACTAGGAAGGAAGGAATGAAGATAGAATGGAGGAGGTCAAAGGGAAGGAACAATTTGTGTATAATGGGGATGAGTGAATTTTAGGAGAAGTCCACCAATAATTATTAGCATGGAAACGAAAGATGATGAAAGAATGTTAGGAGATGATCAATGAAAATGGTGGGTAAGTATGGGGGTAGATATGTGGGAGAACTCTAGAAGATGGAGTGGAAAGAGTAAAGAAAGGGGGATAACGATGTCTCGAAGATGAAGGTGAGGAGAGGACAATGGATGAGAATGAATGAGAGAAAGATGAAGAAACAAGACACAAATTGAATGGGGAAGCAATGGTTAAGTAAGATTACCAAGCAAGAGATGATGGAGATGAAAAGGGGGCAAGTAGGAAGTGTTGTTTATGAGAATGGAAGATGAGGTGAGAGGATGTGATGACGGGAATGACGAGAAAATGTAGATGGTGTGAATGTGGAGTGGTGGGTGAGTGCAAGATGACAAATCATCCTTAAGAGGGACTCTTAAGTAAGATCGCCATGGATCGTAGGAGGAGTTAAGTAAGATCACCAATGTGAGAACGATATAGAAGGAGAAAGACAACATTGTATTGGGTACATGTGTGGAATGGTTGGTTGGAGCAAATGATTATGACGAGAGATGGGAGACAAAAGATTAGGGAAATATGATGGGATGTGGAAGGGTCAGATGGAAAACCATTCTTAAGAGGGACTCTTAAGTAATATTTTCATGCAACAGGGATGGTTAAGTAGGATTGCCAAACCGAAGAAGAAGAATAATGATGAAAAGACTGAGCGGTGTATATCAAAATGGAACAAGAGCTGAAAGGAGGTGATAACAAGGTGATAATAAGCAAATAAAGGAGTGTGACATGCGTGGATGGAGGAACATATGCAGTGTAGATGGAGAGTGTAAGGGAAATCCTTATTTGGAATGTGTACGTGATGGAAGTGATGATGTAAGAGTGTCGAACAAAAAAGGAGGAGTGGAAAGATGTTTGTTGTGGTGATTGTCGTTTCTTTGAAAGAGGAAATGGTGGAGAAGCCACATAGCGGGAGGATCCAAGGAAGAAGATATACCTTAACTAAGATTTTATGGCTGTATGGATGATTAAGTAATATTGTCAAACTAAAAGTAGAAGAGTGAAATGGAAACTCAAGAGGAAAGCAAGTAAGATATCCGGCGTGGTGAAAGGGGCGTAGAAGGTGAGAAGGATGATGGGGAGACAAATGGTGATGAGTGGAAATGGGGAGCAAAGAACAATGGATCAAAGACATTGTTAAACATGTTGGGGGATAAGAATTTTGTAGTATAACGAACTTTCCTTGAGAAGGATCCTTAAGTAGGATTTCAAACCGAAACGGCGATCAAGTAGAATTCACAAACTGAAAAGTGTATTTGCATGAGCACATTCATGGATATTATGGATAGATATAGAATTCATAGTGTGAAATTTGATGTGATTTTGATAAAATATGATCTTGATGAGATGAATGAAACATAGTTATAAAGGGCATATAGGAAACCATGCTTCAAACTAGATTGGAGATTAGCAAAAAATGTTACCACTCAAGGCATGACACTTTGTGATAGCAAGTGTTAACACATAACCAACGATAGTTAGTTATACCAAAAGACCATGAGGGAAATATGAATGAAAGATACTCATGAAAATAATGTTGTCATGACAAAAGGGTTGGAGATGTAATCATGCACGTGGGAAGAGGGATCTCCAAAGGTGGTGTTCCTTATGCCTATGCCCTAGCTCTGGGAAAGGGAAATAACAATAGAAGAAAGTTGTTCAATGCGGGAAGCTTTTTGAAAATGTTGATAAAGGAAGGTTGATCAAAGTGGAAACCTTCCAAATGTCGCAATAAAAGTAAGTAGCCATCCTTCGAGGGTATAGTCTACTTTATACATAATATGGATGATAAGAATAATATATATGATAGTCTTCCTTCGAGGGATCGGTCTATTTCTTGTAATTTTTCTTTTGACTTTGATTTGTATGCTTTGCTATTTTCCTTTTTTTTTTGTCTTTTTGCATGAACAATTGTCCTTTGAGGGATCGATCTGCTTTCTTTGATAACTTTGTTTTTTATTTTTGCATGCATGAATTTTAGTTTTGGAGAGCTAGGAATAGCTAAGTAGACCTCTTAATAGGGGATGATGATACAAGAGACATCCTGGACCCTTTGCATGATTGCAAAAGGAGAATGAGAGGATGATGGATGTAATGTTTATGAGGTTCTCACCGGATGGGAGAACTTATCCACAATGAATATGCTATGAGTAGATTCGTGGTACTCATATTCAAGGTCATATCAAAGAAACCATCAGACCACATAATTCATATCATTACTACGATGACAGATGGAAGGGACTAATGATGGAGGAATGATCTAAAGATATGACTAAGTGCTCATTGGTAGATATGTTAATAGTAGACTGGTCAAAGTACAATGCATTAAGAGGTTTTGTCTCTGGTTTACCACCAAGGAAGGGAAGATAGTGAAGTTGCTGGCAGGATGAGATGATAGTCGAAAGATTAGATGTGATGAAGACAAGCATGAAATAAAACCTTTCCTTAAGGAAACAAAAATATGACCACAACGGTGGATTTGGATGAAAATAAATGATGCCCCAAGAGAGACACAAATATGAAAGGACAAAAATGGCCACAAATGTGGACTTGATAAAATAGATGGTGCCCTAAAAGAGGCACAAATATGGCCACAATGGTGGACTTTAAATGAGATGAAGATTTGGACAGAATTAGTTTAGATTGGATGAATTTGGAGGAGGTAAATAAAACAATGTCAAGGAGAGAATTCCCTAGTGTGATGGATTTTTACATACGATATGATCAAGGGTGAGGGAAGGTTACTCCCAAATGAATTAAATGTGGAGGAATTAAAGGATGTCAAAAGAGTTGAGATGAGATTGTTTTAGATTTGGATGGGATAAACGATCGGAGACCACAAGTGTGCTTGGCAAGATAAACGATATTGATGAATAATGAAGGACCTTCCTTAGGAGGAATGTCATGTGTAGGAGGGATGTTAAGGGATGATATGGATGGAGGAATTGTGGGAAACCCGATGGATGGGATACAATTGGATTAAATGTAGATGGAGAAGGATATTTCCCCTTGAATGAGGAAATCATCTTTCTCAATGAGGTTATGGATGATTGTTTGAAAGGCCTTACAATGTTCAACTTCATGGCCCAGAGGTACGATGATAAGTGTAACTATAATTAGGATTGAACCATGATGGCTTTGGACCATAGGGATTAAAGGCTTTAATGGGAGGAAGCGTGATGGCAGAAATTTGAGTTAAATGTCGAAGGATATTTGCGTAGGACCCCATCGAAGTGTCATGAGGAAGATAACTCTCATGATGTTTTGGCTTGGATTTGGATGTAGATCAGATGGGTAAATTATGTGTTTTGGAAGACAAATCAAATTTAGTTAAAGGATTGTAATGTTTAAATTTAGATTTAGGTGAGGACGTATATTGGATGGGTAGATTATATGTCTCGGATGACAAATCGAATTTGATTGGAGGATTGTATTGTTTGGATATAAATTTATCGTTGCGAGATGTTGTAGATGGAAGGAATGATCCTAAAATAGATGTTGTGGGCATCGGATTGTTGAAAAGAGGAAAATATGAATGTTTACAAGGATGCACGTGGACCTGGCTATTGGGGATGTTTTCCACGAGCCTTAAACTTTAATCGAGAAGATTTACTCTTAGTAGGGATGATAATAATCTCAACTGGAGGATCTGATGGTGGTAGTGTGGTTATTAATGGAGAAAATGTCCTAAAACAAGAGGAGGATGTTAATGGAGAAATAGGTGTTTGTATGATGTGATTAATGAGATCTATGTGAGATGTGGATTGTTTAGGTTTTGGCATGGAAAGAGTTGATTTTGTAGAGGGAGAATGTAAACCATCTTTATTTGATTTAGGTGGAGGTGTTTTTCAATAGATGTTTCAAAGGGTATCTTTGATAGGGTTGCAGATCAAGAAGAGTTGGTTGTTGTGATAGAAGGATTAAGTAAAGAGTATTGGGATAGACCGAGTGATGTGGCCATGGGAAAGGATATAGGTAAAGATTTCAAGGTAGGGATAGGTGGATTTGTTGATATGATAGATATAGGGGTAGTTGGGATAGATATGGATGTAGGCATATTTGGGATATTTGGAGATGTGGGTGATGTGGTAACCGATGGAGTAGACATTATAGGTAATGCAGAAAATGCAAGAGTATTTTTGGGTGTAGAAGTAGGTGGGACTTGTTGCTTCATAAATGCTTCGAGGGGTAAGAATGATATGTTTTCTAATGGGATTGATGTGAAGGTGGGGTTGTAAAGGTACATGTAGTAGAAATAAGTTTAGTTGGGATGGTTGTGAGTAATGTAGGTGTAGTAATAGGTGTGTTTGATGTAGATGTGGGTAAAGGCATAGATGTGAGAGATGTAGGGATATGTGTGGATATCAATGGATTTTAAATAGGTCTTATGGATGAACTCGATGTAGTGGATTGGGGCATGATTGAAGTGGATAAAGTAGATGTTATAGTCAAATTTGATGTAGATGTGGTAAGGGTAGAAGAAGGTGTAGGTTCAGGACAAGTAGTAAAAGTTGATATAGGTGTGTTAGGTTCTGAATAAGGAGTGGGCATAATGTCTAAGGTAGGAACATGTGGAGTTGGTGATAAGATGAGATCTTGATTGATGATGTCAATCATATAAGCATTTGATAGTTGAGATATAAAGGGAGTGGCTTGATTCATTGGTGGTTGATTAGGTAAATTTTGAGTAGTGGAACTATCGATTTGGATATCCCCTTGATTTATGAGTTGTTGGAAATGATCTTTGAAGGAACAACATTTCTCAATGTTTCGTGACCTTTGACTCGATGATATATACAATAGTGGGCTTCGTGATACCAAATAGCTTGGCTTGTGAATTACCTAGGGGTCGTATGGTAGGAAGTTGGATGGAGTTTACGGCCATCAACTTGTCAAATATGGAGCTATAGGATTCTCCCAAGGGGGTATAGTTGATTGTTGGTTAAGGGGCTCATTGTTGAGGCCATGTGCTGGATGTAGATGTGGACATAGGATTAATAACCACGACGTTGGCCACACCCTTAAATTTGTCATTATGTGTGAATGGTTTAGTAGATTCGATTTTAGGTTTGGTTGATCTGAGTTTAAGATGACCTTGTTCAATGGCACGAGTTTTGAGTTTGTGAGCCATTGTGAAAGCTTCATCAAAGGTTCAAAATGATTGGATTTGTAAAGTAGATGATATATGTTTTGCACACAAATGCGAGAAGAGTTTGATGAGTTCGGTTTGCGGAAGAGTGAAGGATAATGTTAGGAATAACACTTAGCTTAATTCATCATTAGTTGATATTTGAATAAATGTAATAAGTTAAAGTATTTAATTTAAATACTTTAAACTTATGTCAATAGGTATTAGTTATCCTTAGTTGTTAGTTAACTAAGTGATAGTGTTCTCATCCCAATGTTTGTGGGATCATGTTCTATCTTGCATATTTTGTTCCCGGATGATTTCCATGAGGGGAAATAGGGGCAATTAGGGGCAATATGTTATTTCTGCATATTTTCTCAAATTAGATGATTTGTTTCCATATATTGTGGATGAGATAGAAGTTGTCCAATATCTATAAATATTGCAGCTCTCTCATTTGTTTGTAATGCTTGATTTTGATATTAATAAAATACACAAGCACTATCTTGTTTCTGTGTAAAGCTTCTTTGTGTCAAATATTGTTTTCAAGTATTCATTATCAAGATTTGGTATCAGAGCAATATTTTGATCCAGAGAGGAGTGTAGGAAGTTTTAGGGAAGTTTAGGGAGATCTGGAGAAATTACAGAGCTAGGAGGAGCCATAGTTGCCCCTAGCCATTTCACAGCCCCTACCCGGCTCCACACCCTGAATCATGGTTGATTTGCAGTTGAAGAACACCTGGAGTGCAATCACAGGCCCTTGCAGACCTGGATGTAACTCTCTTGCAAAAGGTGACATTGTTTCATTTCTTTTTTTTTTTAAAAAAATTACCTGTACTGTAATTTTATTTATTTTTAAATTGGAAGCATTTAAAAAAATATACAATATTTTTGATCTGTGGGGACCCAAGATTTTCAAGCTCCCCACATTACTTTACTTCTTACTTCTCTCTTGTTCTTTGTATTCTTCTTCCTCTTTGTATTTGAGCATTTAAAAAAAGATCCAATCAAACGTGAAATTTTCTTCTGTGAAATCATCTCTTGCAGAAGAGGAAGAAGAAAGGATATTTCAACGAACTCCAATGTGCCTGCATCTAAAACGAAGACTACAAATTGAACGTGGAGAAGATTTGCAACTTAGAAAAAAAAAAGTTGTGTTGGAAGAAGGAAGAAAAGTTGCCTCCAAGCAAAAAAAAATACTGCGTAAAAAGAGAAACAATAAAAGAAATATGTGGGCAAGGGTTATTATAACGCATATGCAAAGTAGTTGAAGTTGAAGCTGCGATTTATTGCACCTAAAATGCACTACGCATGCATGTAAGTCATTATCTGCGTTTGGTTTTAAAAAAATCGCTTTTAAATTTTTTCCATTTTTGGACGTCGTGGAAAAAATTAGGAGAATTTTTTTCCATTTTTGGAAAGGGGCCCAAAAAGATATTGATTTCAGTAACTTAAAAGAGCCATAACTTTCAATTGGTACCTCGGATTGAGGTGTCATTTTTTTGAAAGTGTGTGTTTTGCGAGCTCTACGTCTTGGTCTAGATTTTAATAAGCTTTGTTTTGTAAAAATTGAACAAATTAGAGATTGTTTGTATTTCAAAAGAGGCCAAAGAGTCCAATTTTTTTTTTCAAATCGGCCAAGAGAGCCATTTTATTTTTGCAAATCAGCCACAGAGCCAAATTTGTAATAGGGCCAATAGTGCCAAAAATTCATTGTACATTTAAAAAGGAGCCCAAAATAAATAAAATAATATTTTGGGGGGGTGTGCATGCTTTAAGGGGGAAAAGTGTTCAATTTTTTCTTCTATTGTTTATCACTTTTCACAATGGCCGCAATTACAACACCAAAATTATTTTTTTAGATTCTCAACTTTTGCGTTTTGATAATTATCCAACATGGAAAACAAAAATTCATGCACAACTTGATTTTGAAAATCTATGGTCATTGTTTCTGGTACATTAACAAGATCTGCAACAAATGTTACACAACAAGCTACATTTGATCGTGCAAATCAAAAAAGAAAAGTTAATAATCTTGTTTAGTGTTTTAGATGAGGTACAACCTCATATTTGTGAGACCACAACAACAAAAGAATCTTGGGACAAGTTGAAAACAATATATGAGTCAAAAATAAGAACACAATACTTCATCTCTAGAGTCAACTATTGAACTTGAAAATGCAACCAACTGAGAAAGTTGAAATGTTTTTAGAAGAGTAGAAACTTTGTGTGCATCACTTCAAGCTTTGGAAGAAGAAGTAACTGACACATCACTCATGCCTATAGTATTGAGCTCTTCCTCCTTATAGGATTTTTGTGACCACGTTAAACATAACTAGTCAAACAACAACTTTTGAAGAGTTAGTGAATATGCTACAACAAGAGGAATCTATTCACTCAACTACTGAAACTGAAGAGTAGGCACTTGCTTCTAATCAAAAAGGAAAAAAATAGGCTAAGTCTAATAAACAACCTCAGAAGCAAGGTAATACTCAACAAGGCCAAAAGGACCAACAAAAATGTCTTATTTGTGGTCGAAAAGGACATGACTTAAAAAATTATTGGTACAACACATTCCAACAAGGATCATCAAGTGGTAAAAATATTAATTACCAACAAACAAAATTTGGTCAACAATAGAGTAAACAGGGACAAAATAATAACAAGTGGAAGAAGAAACCAACTCAACAAGGAAATGTAGCCAAACAGGAAGATCAATTTGATGATGATGACTTCCTATATTCTACACAGTCAAATGAAGTATCCAATTCTAAAAATCAAATTTGGTATGTCGACTTGGGTGCAACTCGACACATGATAGGAAAGAAAGATTGGTTCTTCACAATGAGTAAAAACCCACCAAAAATCATGTCTCTTTGGGTGATGATACATCATATCAGTGTTGAAGGCATTGGTTCCATTTCACTACCACTTGGGCAACATAATTGTAAAATTACAGATGTTCTTTATGTCCTGGTTTAACAAAAAAATTATTATCCGTGAGTCAATTATTAGATCACAATCTCAAAATTGACTTTGATTGTAAAGGCGGTAAAAAGATGTGCCTAATTCGAGATAAGTCACGAAGCTCCAAAATTGTTGCAAAAGCTTGAATGTGGGAAGAATGTTTCAGTTGGATTTTGTTCAATGAAATGATCAAGCACTTTTAGCCAAGGATACATCATCACTCAACTATGGCATCAAAGACTTGGACATGTGAGTTTTGGCTATCTTGACACACTTCATCGATACGACATGGTTAGGGGTTTACCACCTCTAAAAAAGGGTATAGATAAATGTCAACATTGTTTGGCAGAAAACAAAATAGAGCACCATTCAAACATAGTACATTTTGGGCTAAGGAAAAACTTGACTTGGTGCATACCGATTTGTGCGAGACCAATGAGACCTAGCCACTCTGGGTTTCAATATTTCATGCTCTTTGTTGATGATTTTTCAAGAAAAATGTGGATATATTGTCTTTCTACAAAATACCAAGCTTTTGAAACTTTCAAGAAGTTCAAAGCCCTTGTTGAAATAGAGTCTAGTAGGAAAATAAAAACACTCCGCTCAGATCGAGGGGGAGAATACACCAACAATGAGTTCAATGATTTTTGAAAACACATGGCATTCATCGTCAAATGGCTCCTCCTCACACACCAAAAAAATGGTGTTGTTGAAAGGTGAAATCATACTATCATGGATATGGTGTGATGTATGATTGATGATGTAGGTTTATCAAAAACATTTTGGGCCAAAACAAGCTAAAAAACAATAGTCTATTTACTAAACAGAGTTCCCACTATGTAGCTCTTGATGGAGTAACACCATAGGAAGCATGGTCAGGGCATAAGCCATCTATTTCACACCTTAGATTTTTTGGATGTAAAGCAAGTATGCACATTCCTAAGAAACAAAGAACTAAGCTTGATATGAAATCAAAAAACTTATCTTCTTGGGATACAATGATGAAGCACTTGGCTATAGACTTATGAATCCAAAAACAAGGAGGGTATACACTAGTCGGGATGTTGAGTTCTTTGAGAAGAAAGAAGTAGATGCTCCTTCCATATACTCACATGATGAAAAAATCATCCCTACAAAGTGAAAAAAGAGGATGGTAATCACTTTGATGATGAAAATGATGATGGGGAAGATAATGAAATTCAACCTCCCACAGGAACCACAAAAAGTATGCCTAAATGGTATACAAGTATGATTAGAGATGCAAAATTGGATAGTGTCCCCGAACACATCTACCACTGGAATGAGGACTCGTAGTATGGCTCGAAATGAGGTCAATTTGGCCTTAATGGGTAAAGTTGTTGAAACTATTGAGCCTTCCTCAGTTTTAGAAGCCCTATAGTCTAAACCTTGGAAAGATGTTATGGATGCAGAATATAAGTCACTTATGAAAAATAATACATGGAAACTTACAGATCTTCCACCAGGGAAAAAGTTGATTGGATGTAGATGGATCTTCAAAATGAAGTACAAAGCAGATGGAAAAATTGATAAACATAAGGCTAGACTAGTTGCTAAGGGATATGCTAAAAAAGAAGGCATTGATTATGAGGAGACTTTTGCTCCCACAACTAAGATAAAAACTTTCAAGTTAATATTTTCTCTAGCTGCACAATTTGGTTGGAAAATACACCAAATGGATGTGAAAAGTGCCTTTCTTAATGGTGATTTACAAGAAGAAGTTTACATGACTCAACCAGAAGGTTTTTTCATACCAGGTAAAGAGGAAAAGGTATGTAAACTCATAAAATCACTATATGGTCTAAAGCAATCTCCCAAGGCATGGTACATAAAAATTAATGAGCATCTCATTCAACATGGATTCAATAGGAGTCCATACGATCCTAATATCTATCTCAAAAAAGTAAGGGGAGATAGTGATCATTGTAGTATATGTCGATGATCTAGTCATCATTGGAGGATCAGTGAGGATGATTGAGTCAACAAAGAAAGATCTAACATGATCATTTGACATGACCGATCTCGGGCTTCTACATTATTGTCTTGGACTTGAAGTTTGGAAAAGAGAAAATCATATCTTTGTGTCACAATTGAAATACACCAAGACAACACTCGAGAAATTCAATATGATGGATTGTAAGCCATTTTCCACACCTATGGAGACAAGACTTCAATTATCTGAAAGATCCATCACCATAAGTAAATGTAACTCTCTATCGGTAGTTGATCGGGAGTCTCATCTACTTGACTTACACTAGGCGGATATCAACTATGCAGTTAACTATCTTTCATGGATTTTATGTAAGAACCAAGGGTTTCTCACTAAAAACAATAAAGCAAAGAGATCTTGAGGTACATCAGAGGAACTATGGACTATGGCCTAGAATACAAGAAGAATAATAACTTCTTCTTGACAGGATATTCAGATTAGATCATGCAAGAAACATAGATGATAGGAAATCCACTTCAGGATTTGTATTCTTTTTGGGATCTGGACCGATATCATGGGGAGTAAGAAGCAGACTTGTGTTTCAAGGTCCTCCATAAAATCAAAATATCATGCAATAGGTGGAGATCACGTGAAGTGATATGGCTCGACATATACTTGAAGGATTGGGAATACCACAGAAAGATCCAACTATCCTACATGTTGATAATGAAGGAGTAGTAAAACTTGTTTGGAATCTAATTTTTCATGAGCACACCAAACACATTGAGGTGCAAGGTACATTTCATTTTCATGAACATGTTTAGAATAACAACATCTAGCTCAATATTTCCCAATAGATATGCAACATGCAGATGTCTTCACAAAGTCACTTGCTCGAGGTAAATTTGAGGGTTTTAGAGAATTTCTCTCTGTTCACTTGAGACCATGCTGAATTAAGGGGGAATGTTAGGAATAAAACTTAGCTTAATTCATCATTAGTTGATATTTGAATAAATGTAATAAGTTAAAGTATTTAATTTAAATACTTTAAACTTATGTAAATAGGTATTAGTTATCCTTAGTTGTTAGTTAACTAAGTGATAGTGTTCTCATCCCAATGTTTGTGGGATCATGTTCTATCTTGCATATTTTGTTCCCGGATGATTTCCATGAGGGCAATAGGGGTAGTTAGGGGCAATATGCTATTTTTGTGCATATTTTCTTAGATTAGATGATTTGTTTCCATATATTGTGGATGAGATAGAAGCTATCCAATATCTAAAATATTACTGCTCTCTCATTTTCTATATTGTCTATAGAGCTGCTTGATTTTGATATTAATAAAATACACAAGCACCATCTTGTTTATGTGCAAAGATTTTGTGTCAAATATTGTTTTCAAGTATTCATTATGAAGAGATAATTGGTTTATAACACCACACCATCGTGTGATGAAGTTTTCGATGGGCTGCGTCTTCAACCCTTGTCATCCGAATGGTGTATAGGCAAGTAAAATAGTGATTTTGCATGAAATATTGATTGTAAAAAGTGTTCTAAGAACGGTTCGATCACGAAGCCGAGAGGTGAAGGAGAATATAGAATATCGGGATACTATTATACCATTACCCAACGTGGGAAAGGAGTACATTAGGACATGGGAAAAGTGTGAAGCGAGATAGGTGTTGATCATGCGCTTGATAAGAAAACACGCGTGTTTAAATGCGTGGAGATGTTGTTGGGGATCTTCCTTGCTGTTGAACTTAGTAAACTCATGAAGTTTCCAATGAGGAGGGTAGAACGGATAATGTATCCTTGGGTGCCAAGGTAGCAACCTCTACACTAGCCAACCGATTTATTAAGGCATGAATTGGATCACTCGATGTGTTGTTAGGTTGAGATTGGATTGGTTGTGTTGTTTGATAAGGTGAATGATACGTTTGTGGATGTGTGAGTATTTGGGGAATCATTTGATAAGGTGGTTGATAAACTTACGGGTGGGATGTTTGTGAAATCATTTGATAAGATGGTTGATAAACTTGTGGGTGTGCAGGTGTGTGGGGAACTATTTGGTAAGGATTAACATGTGTCATGGGTTGAGATTGTTGCATAGGTTGACTTTGAACAATAGGGACATGATGTGTTTGTTGAATTTGGGTAGGTTGTTGTGGTAAATGATAAGTGGGGATATGTGTGTTAAGAGGTTGAGATGGTTGGAGAATATGATGGGTAGGAATGTAAGTGTGAAGAGGTTGAGATGGTTGGACATGCATATTAGTAGCAGATGAAATAGAATTGACAAAAATGAATGTGGGTGGAATGTGATCCACTAATTTAGGAGATTGGGAGGATTGAAAGATTGTGGGGGATTTTTGAAATATGAAATCATATATGGAGTTAAGAGGAGACCCGAGTGTCTCAGAGGAGTGGGATATGGTCGTGTGGTTGGTTTAGGAAGATTGGCTTGATGAGGGATATGAGGATTAGTTTTAAGATATGTACAATATTAGATGACATGGTTCTCATGAAGTGAGGCCATAGAGACAAGGGGTTGGGTAACTAAAGGCATGGTTTTGAGTTTAGAATCTTGTTGGAAAAGATCATTAAAGGAAGTAATTTTATTGGGTGGAGGAAATTGTTGTTTTGTTTCGATTTGAGAGAGAGTGAAAATAGGTGTGAAATAGAGAAACATCTATTTATGTAATTTGTTGACAAACAAATCAAGAAACATATTTTTTTATCATCATGATTAATTTAGAGGATGTGAACAAAAAAGTGGATAACAAAGGTGCCTAGAGAATGATAGTCTAAGGCTGATTTCGGGTAGTTTTGGATTGGGAGATGTCTCGAGACAATTCTTGTTTGGTGTTCAAGTCCCAATCATTGAACTAGTAAAAGGAATGTTTGACGTGTTGGTTTCATTCGTGAAGATTCAAAGTTGTGTGTGATAATGTGATGCAGAGATTTAAACCCGTATTAAGCTATGTGATCAAACAGTGGTGCAATAAATAAAGGTTTTTAATGCCAAAATGAAATATGATGCGTTGATGCAGACAATCACTCAAGAAAAGGGAAATTACAATGTAGAAGGGATAAAATAGGGAAAAATGAGTAAAACTTGGAGAACACTTTTCCCTGTTATTTGATTACACGTGATAGTGACGTATTTTGAAAGTGCCAATCAGTGGCCTGGAACGTCCGGGTACTTTAAAAGTGCACCATTCACGACTGCAGGAGGGGTCTAGTGAAAGAGATTTTAGGTGTGTTTTTTTGTTGGTTTAAAAATAATCACCTTTGACAACGTGATGTTGTGGTTGCAACTTCATGGAGTTTGTATATTTCACCTGCAAAAAGAATAAATGTATTTAGTTGATGTTTAAGAAAAAAATGATATAAATGTTGTAAATATTTTGTTTACAAAAAGTGTCGTCGTAAAAAAACAAATAAAAATAATTAATCTAATTAATTAACAAAATCATAGTTCAACTTTCCTATTCAATAATTGTGAGAATGAATCGATAGACTAACTATAAATTATGAAATAGACGTATGAGATAAACTATTAAATAAAATTATGAGAGCATATGATACAAATTATTAAGGATGAGGTCATACGAAATCATTAAATGAACTACGTTATAATAGGATAACCTATAAATGACAAAATATTAATGTGTGTGTTTTGATTGTGAAAAAATAACTATAAACAAAATAGACTATGAAATGATCAAATGTGGACCTGAAGAGATCAAGACGAAAAGTGGGTGGGGAGAGTAGACTTTTAGGATAGAAATGTGGACTTGAGAGGACAAGACGGAAAGGTGATTGAGAAGTGTAGACTTTTACAACGGAGATGTGGACTGATATGACAAAAATGGGGCCTATTTGAATTGAAAAGAGACATATGATGGTGGCTAAAGTAGAGGACTTTATGGAAGATGAAAAACCAACAAATTTGTGATTTTAACCGTATATTACGGTGAAAAATTTCAAAAATTCGAGATAATGATAGGATAATTTTTTTGAAAACCGTATGTTATTTTTTTCGTTGTTTTTAAGTGGTTTATATAAGAACATAATACCTATTTATCTATATGTGCACAAATTATAGATATGTCTTTAAAAAATACTGGAATTTAAAGCCACTGGAAAGAGCTGAGCCATCAATAAATTTTGATTTGACAGGCACAAATAATTTGAAAATCCATGCCTGCAACAAATATTGCTTAAATTTGAAACAGAGATGGAAACAACTAGAAGCATTAAATATTAAAATCTTGTGTCTGTGTATATTTTCTCTAAGAATTGTAAGCCAATCGCTTGTATAGAGAATTTACAATCACCTCCCACAAATCTTGCATGGATTTAAAAGCGAGCTAGAAATAGTTGGATGCATCAAGCATCGGATTGAGAGTCAAGTGGAGGAGGTGTGGTGAAGGATTCATGGGGACATAGTGGAGAGAGGTGGATGACGGAATAAGTTGGTTGGGAGATAGCCAAGGTAATTGGTTGGGTATCCACGTGGTGGAGTGGGAAAATAGGTAGGAGCTCGTGGAAGAGGTGGCTGGGAGAGAGGGACTCAGGCAAAGCCAAGCCGTGTGTGAGGTGGGAGTAGTCAAGTTAAGGGTGGTAGCTCGGGGGATGTTAGAGATAGCTCGAGAGGAGGAAAGGGAGATGTGTGGGATGATCCGAGGTGTGGGATGAGTTACGAGTTGGAGGATGTATGCGTTGAGAGGTGGGTAAAGTGGATGGATGTTGGGAAAAATTGAGGTGGGATGGTGGAGAGGGAAATTGAGTGGGTGGTCGGTTAAGAATGTCCACGGGGATGAGGGGAGAGCTAGTGTGTGTGGAGGTATTTGAGCGATGGTGTTGTAGGTGTGGGAGTGGAGTAGGGTTGTTGAGAGCTGAGGGAGTGGATTCAAATGAGGTGGAGGAAGTTGAATTACAAGGATGTGGGAGTTGGGATGTGTGGTTGAACAGTGAGTGGTGAGAGAATTTTTTTATTATGTTTGTTTTATTTACTTATTTATATATTACATTCATTTACTCACTATTATTAATTTTAGTTTTGTATAACAATAACGATAAAATTGTACACCAATTATAAACAACTTAATAACAAAACCCTTTCAAACAATAAAACCACTTACCTCAAGATGGAGAAAGACTACCAAATGCAAGTAACACACCGAACTGACAGAGGGAATACTAAATCCTGTAAATAAGTGATCTGAAAATGAAACATTCACAAAATTTATCTAAATTGACAAGAACTATGAAACCGGATAACCGTGATACTTACGACACTGTGCAAAATAAGTAAAGTAATAGAAATGACCAAATTTTGAGTCTGGTCCCACCAGGCATGCCAAAATTTTGTACAGGAAACCTCATTATTGAGCGGGTGAATGCCGATACATTGGAAGCCACCAACAACTTCGAATGATGGAGGGCTTAGGACCTCAGATGCGATATGAATCTATGGTGCAAAGAAGATAAAGAAGATAGATATGTGATAATATCTACAAAATTGAAACATATGTGATTAGATAACAATATGTGGGGGTTTCCCGGATAATGCCGGTTCCAAGAGGCTATGAAATCCCTTGGAGGATATCAACCCCCGTGTCTAGAAAGATAGCAATAAATGATGAAGAATAAATAAAGCATGTAGAAAAAGTGACATACAAAAATGCCAAGTAACCTGGAATGTCGAGGGACTTAGTTGGTGCTCTGATATGGAGATGCGATGGGCATCATGATGGAAAGATGATGAGAAATGTCAAAGCTTTCTCCAATACTCATCACCTGTAACTTCTAACAATGGAAAATAATTGCCTTGACCTCAGACTTGCAAAACTTAATTTAGCATTTTCTTCTCCTCTCTAAGAAATTAAATAAGCAAATATTTCATATTCGATTCTTTCTTTTTTCCTTTCAAAGAGGGGGAAAGACCCATATTTATAGCTTGGAGGTGAGGTTAGATTGGGGTTAATGGGTAACCAGGGTTTGATAAATTAACCCTGGTTAGGTGAGTGGGGGACATGATTTGACTAGTTAGGTGAGATAATAGATTTGATTTGATTGAGTGGGGTTCATGATTTGATTGAGTGGGGGGGTGATGTGGTTTAATTGGAATATTTGGACATTATTAGCACATAAATTATGCTTAGGGATTTATAGGAGATTAATTGATTAATCAAACATGTAGGTTTAGAGGGAAATGGAATAAGTCTGTTTGAGAGAGAGAAAATATGAGGTGTGTTACCACGATTTGGTGTCTACAATATTTATTCAAGTTTTTAAGATTTAGAACACATATATAAACAATTTATTCATCTCCCATTTAAAAGGACATTCTATCTATGTCACCTAGCATTCAAATGAGTAAATACCGAAGTAATCAAAAGAAAAGCTACTCTAAGACTCCTTTGAGATCCACATACTCTTCATTCTCATTCTAGGGAATTCATCCACTCATATTTACAAATATAAAGGGGACATTATCAAATTCAAGTTTGGCTAGGGAAAAGGTTCAAGTACAATTACATTGTTGCAAGGTCATGGTTATCAATTTAGTTGCATATATTCTAGATATCACATGCTAGGAGAGAATGACATGTGGTTTGAGCCCTCTTTAGAGTAGTGGTGATGTCAATAGTGTATAGGGGTGCCCACAACCCAACTAATGTTTATTTTACAGGAATCCTTCACCATTTAGGGTTTTAAATATTCAATCAATGACACAATGATCATTTGCACAATGTCAAAGGTCCAAATTACAGAAAGGAGTGGATCAAGAAGCAAAAAAGACCAATAAAATTTTAGAGTCGAAAGTACATGGACAATGACATACATAAATGGTCATAGTGGGGTATGCTTTGGGAAGTACTATAGGATTTGGTCTAGCCACATTTTCAAGACATGTTTTTAGTAGTGAAGCTTTGTCATATTATTTCCAATCAATAATTTAGACCATATCAAGATTACACAATCTAGAATATCAACTAATTCTTCTTCTCCTTCTCATTACTAGTAATTTGTTACATTGTCTATCATTATTTAGATTTGTTTAATGATTATTCTTAATATTATTTAATTAGATTTGAAAACTAATTGATTAGGATAATCTACCATCAGTTACTACCCCCTTTAAAGTTTAATTATTTAGGTTAAATCATTTGGTGAACCCAATGATTACACGATTGCATTGTATCTATCTTTATTTCTCCGAGTCATTTTTCCAAACCCTAGTGGCCCTAGGTTTTCTTCTCATGCCTAATACACATAGTGGTCGGTTTGGTTCTCAACAATATCTTGAACTCTAGACCCATGTTAGGAGTATTATAATATGTTAGTGCACCACTATAATTATTAATATCCATGTGAATATTATTGTTGGTTGTTAGTATTGTATGAGTAAATAATTAGGTGTATGGGATTGAGTAAGTTTTAAGGATATTAGTAATAATATCTCTCCTTGTTTATAGGATATCAAAGAGCTATATATGTGTAACATGTATTATTTGATATATAACTAGGTTTTATGGTGTTTATGTTTTATTTAAATCTAACCAAATTTAACATTTGGTATCGAGCAAGTCATTTCAAATTGATAGATGAATGTCTAAAAACATTAGCAAGGGTAGTGTATATTTTTGTTACTCCTATAGATGTGTCTAACAGCGTTGAAATTTTGTATCAAATTATCTATCTACAAGTATTGATTTTACATTGTTTTGATCGTGATTCTTAGATATTGTATTGGCATGAGATCATATGCATTTACATTCACAACTCATATTTATGCATTGTATTTGTTGTGTAGTTTAAATATCATATCCACACACTTGTTCCATCAGCCATTGCCTTACCTTTTTCCATACATTTCTATTTTTATATCCATACATTTTCTCTAGTCAAATACTACGTTTTGATCTATCTATTTCATTTTTCATGATATTTTACACCAAAAATTATGTATACTTCTTGCCCGATTTATCAAGATGTTAATTAATGCATTAAAGGATTCCAAATATATATTCTAATGCCATCCATTTCTATGTTTCTAATATGGATCGACAAGATTATAATCTACACACATTTGCATGATGAAGATTATAGCCTTGTCCATGCGAGCACGAAAAACTTGTGCATAATAGAAAGATAAGAAAATAAAAAAAACTTCTCCTCCATGTAATGCTTGATGTTGATCAAAGAACACTTGATAGAACTCACACAAGAAGTCCACGTGGAGAAACATGCCAGGTTTAAGGGCACAGAGGGACAGGAAGAACCCACGTGTGGAGGGCAAGTTCTACATTCAAGACTTAGCTGATTTTGAGCATGAAGACCTATTTTTAGAAGATGGCGTGCAGAACACACCAACGATGTAGAGATGTGTGTGCCACGCATTGTCTATCTTTGGAGGATCGGATCGAAGCATTTTGCATGGAGGTGAGCTAAGAATATGATTGTCACACCCAGTTAACTGTAAGAGGTCTATAGATAGCACACTTGCATGTGTGGCTATGCTTGTAAATGACACGTGGCTATTAATAACATGCAACCTATTTTTGGAATAGATAAGCGGTGAAGGGAAAGTCCCCACCCTATATATATGATGTGAATCACATAGTAGTAGAGTGTGGTGGAGAGATGGATGTATGGAGGTATAGAGATATGCACATATGATTGGATTACTATATCAGATCCATGCGCACATCGGTATAGATTGCCATTATTGTAAGGAGCTTCTATGTTTATTAATAGATGGAAGATATTGGCCAAACCTAAGTTTCATTCTGTGTGTGCAATTGAGTAGTGCATGTTATTGAATCAATCATGATTATTGTTTAAGCTTGTTCTTTCATCCGAATATGACATGCATTGTAGAATGATTGATTAGTTATGGATCTATAGGTTTCTTCCTTAATCAGGCTAACATCTTGCTACAACAACCCTAAAGAGGGACCCGAGACCTTGTGTGCTTCGGTGAGTGCTCGTTTAGGTTGAGTGATGTGCTAGTGCGCCGAGGGTGTTATCCGGGTAAATTCTAGGTTGCATCATTGTTTCACATTTCGAAACCTCTTTTTAGTTGTTTTTATGATGGTTCATGATGAAGACATATCGGTTAACTCTAGCAAGTATTAAGGAGTGGATACATGAACTGGAGGAAGAATATACACGATTCAACATTGGATCCGAGTTTAACACATGTAGTTGGTTAGAACAGAATCCATATAATAGCTTATATGAGATCTTTTCACCATCTTTCCAATAAAATTATACGAGTGGCTGATTTCTTATGCATCTAAGTGGGATTGGAGGTATCACACACTTATCTGGACACATGAAGAGTTTCGCAGACCCTTTATGATGTTGATATGATCGGACTCACGTTGTGGATACATGGTTTCATGGTGTTATAAATAGTTATATTCTAGAATATTCAATTTTGATGTATTCTTGCCCAAAGGTAGCTGAATTCTAGTTTTTACGATATCCTAGAGGAGCATATTTGCAAGGTATTCCACTGGTGATCAAGATCTTGATGGTAACTTTAAACCTGGAGAGTAAACCGATGGCTAACTAAAACCTCTCCTCTGCAAGTGAAAGGCAGGAAAATTTTTGGTGAAAGATGGCGGACCTAGTGGCGAAAGGCGAGAGAGAGGAAAGGCGACTTAAGTATAATGAGGCACACAAGAGGGTGATAGAGAAACAACGTACCATTGCAAAAAGTATGGCATTGAGGAGAGAGATGACTCGTGAAGGATTTTAAGATCACGTAGAAGACGTGGAGCCAAAGCATCAAGAACTCCCCCATCTTGGAAAGCATGACAGAGATCCCCCTTGGCTTCACATAGAAGTGTGCCAACAAAGACTACTGGGCCGCAGGCACACATCTTAATCCACCTAGTGACCTATCCCTTGTGCTTGGTTTTCTAGTATCTAGTATGACAAGTAACCAACAAGCTAACTTGGGAAGTAGGAGAGAAGGAGTAAGTTAGGAGCAAGTACATCAATGGTAGGACAAATGACTTCAATGTTATTTGGAGGAAAATTTTAGGCACATCGCCTACACGAGAACATGAGCATGTAGAATGTTGGATTCACCTCTGGAATTGGAACTACCTCATAGATTGTAGGGTTTAGTATAGTACTACTGTCAAGCACATGGGAGTACATCTACTAGGTCCTATTCCAGCTACAGGTGGAGGATCAGGAGGTATGAGTGGTTCTAGTTCCAGTGGATTTGGTGGTTCTAGAGGTAGAGGAAACACAAGAGGTTTTGGATCAGGTGGTCAAGGCCCGCAACAACCACAAAATATCTATATGGAGATGTCTCTTCATCTCCCGTAATATAGAGGTATAGAGGATGTTACCGAACATGTGCATATGTGTGAAATCTTGTGGCGCATGAAAGGGATCATGGCTTTTGAGCACAAGGCAAGTCAATTTGCTACTACGTTATAGGGACGTGCACACAAGCTGGTATAGGAAGTTTGATCCGATCAAACTTGTGTGGATTATGCAACATTGAAGGATGATTTCTTGAAAGAGTTCCATATCCCCGAGTTTAAGCGGAAAGAGTATTAGTGCGCTCAAGGATATCAAGCAAGGCAGCACTCGAGAGTGTACGAGAGTATGATGCCCATTTTAAGACACTTTTATCTAAGTTGTCTTATGATATTCATGCTAGCCAACATGCACAATGGTTTATTGGAGGATTGATTACACCATTTAGAAGAGCATTGTCACATAAGACATACACTAATCTGCGCAAAGCAATTGGAAGCAACTTTACATTTTGAAGCGAGTTGGGAGCATTGACACTGGAGTTATTCTATTCTTAGAGGCATAGATTGTAACTATGGCAAAGAAGTTAGAGAAGCTATCAGCAAATTCAACCCATGAAATGTGCTTAGGAATTTGGTGTACAAATTGTGAAGTGGAAGGTCACACCAAAGATGATAGTTACCCTCGCAGATCTACATGCTCATTACTGTTAGATTGTGAAATCTATCATTTGAATCATGATGCTAGTCACTGTCCTTTATTACAATGCACGATAAGGAAGAATGTATCCTGCTTTTGCAAAATTTACAGGTCCATAACCCATGATACTGAGGATTGTTGATTGATTGGTCAGATCCATGATGCTATAGACATTAGGGTACGACAAACAAGTGTAACAAATAATTCTAAGGGTAAGAATGAGCACCAAGATCGGGATCATAATCAAACACGCTATGACATGAATGAGGGCGTTTTGAAGGAGGTCGTGGAAGGGGATGTGGATATCATGGTGGATATGGAGGACGAGGCCATGGTGGAGGAAGAGGTGATTTCCCTTGTGGAACATGTTATATGTGCGGATCTCTTGACCAATATAGGTGCGAATGTCCTAGAATATCGTGCATGTTCTTTCTACGGAAAGAACCATAGCTATGAAGAGTTGCGGACTTATATGAGCATCTGAGTAAGTAGCATAAGCAAGAAAACAAAGGTGCCGGGATGGTTAGAATCCAATGTGTGGTAGAAGATCGTGGATGCCCAAGATAGCACCAGAACCTGAGGCCTTAACTGTGAAGATTACTACACGAGATGAAGTGGCACGCACAAGAGAGGCATTGCACTGAAGCCTACGATCACCAAGGAGGAGGTTTTGCATGCAAGGTACCTAGATCTTGCTCATCAGAAGGAAGTTTACTAGGATACCATGGAAGTGCTAAGGAATCTTTAGGGTGAGATACAATACTTAAAAGAGTAGAAGAAAGCATCAGAGATAGTCCAAACTGATATTGATGATATGAGAGAAGTGTGCAAAATGTTGCGCCAGGAGAACATCATTCCACTATTAGGAAGTTGGTTAAAAGGGAACACTCCGTGTGTAAATATTAAGACTGGAAAATAGATCCTGCATGAAAATATTCCCCATGATAGCATTGAATATAACAAAGAAATTACCCGAATGCTATTGTAGATGGATGGTTGTTGAGTAATATTTTGATTGATACAGGTGCAGAAGTAAATGTGCTTACATTAGATGCATGGGTACAAATGGTGAGGCCTCTATTGCAGCCATCATCTAATGTGTTGTTTATGAAAAATAGGACTAAGGCCACTCCCATAGAAGTTTTGAAGGATACATCTATAACCATACGAGGGCAAAGTTCTTTGGGGTTTTGAGGTACTAGCACTTGATAAGCATAAAATTTTCCAGCCTTACTTGTATGCCCTTGGTGTTATGTGAATAATGCTGATTTGAGATTCAATAAGGGGTATATCAACTTTGAGAACAAAGAGGAAAGGGTTGTGATACCTTTGTGAGATGGGAATTATACACCATATGTTGAGCCTCTAAGTGAGGAGGACTTAAACAGAATTTATATACACGCTATTCAGACCTTGAGGTCAATGAGCCATCAAAGGAAGGCATCTTACAATGGGAGGGTTCCCATTCTATTAGTGATACTATGAGTATTTCTTGTGATAATTGGGCTCATGGTATGTATAAACTAGTAGGCGTGAGGTAAAAAGCACGGTTGCATAAGAATGGACTTCATTATGTTGGACGGATAGGTAGCACAATACCTTGGTATACAAAGGTAAGATCTTCCTATATTTTTTAAAGCCATGGAAACATAGTGGATAGATCAAATTAAGAGAAGAGATATGTTAGTGTATACCTTACGTGGGACAACAACAGCTGGTGGGTAGTCCACAAAGATAATCTTATAGAATGGGAAGAGATTGGAGTCACCTTATCTATTAGGTTTGTAAGGAACAATGCACCTACATAGATATGCACTTATCATGGTGATCAACCTATTCAACATCACATTCAGTAGTGTGAGAGACTCTGGACAACGAGGACATGAAGCATTACCACCTTCACTCTGGGTGCATAGATTGTACTCTACTCTACAAGGATGCACACACGCTCTGGTATGTATACGTAGAACTACATCGAGAGACTGGAAACTGGCAAAATTTGACTGTAGAAGAATGCTCCAGACCTTTGACTACTTCTCGACTAAACCTCCAGTGGAAGAAGCATTAAAATTTGTCAAGTGCTTAACTATGGGAGATAGTGCAAAGGCATAAGAGCATATTCAGAAATTATTGGGTGAGACAGAGTCCGGAGCACATTTTGAAAGGGAAGAAGAAATGGACTCCATATTACTTGAACATGCTTGCCTTGAGAAAGAAAAAGGAAAGATGGTTTACATCGTGGATGATGAGGAAGTTGAGAACCACGGATATTGAACATTCACTGAGGGGTGCATGAGGTTTTAGATAGTGCAAACAAGGATATGTGCACCTATCATGAACCCATGAAGATAAAGAAGGTGAATATAGGTTCGGAGGTGAGCCTAAGAAGGCCATCATTAGAGACTACTGGGTCGAATTGGAGGTGGTAAAGATCTTTGAGTTACTCTCGGGGATTATCAAGACTTATTCCCTCAAGGGTATCATGAACTTAAAGGCATGCATAAATCACTTGGGGAAATGAAGATAAAGCTTAAGGATGGTGCACACCCAGTTAGAAAGTGACCTTATAGAATGAACCCCAATTTGTGTAAAAAATTCAAAGACGAAATTGATAAAATGTTGAAGTCTGGAATCATTTGACCTTTGGATGAGTCAGAATGGGTTAGTCCAATGGTGATCAGTATCAAGAAGGATGGACGGATTAGAATATGTGTGGACTACATGGAGCTAAATGCTACATGTGTAACAGACCCATTTCCTACACCATTTACTGAGGAAATATTAGGAGTTGCAGGGCGTGAAATATATTCCTTCACAGATGGGTTTTGGGTATCATCAAGTTAGGATTGCTCAGGAGGATCAAGCAAAGACAAATTTTACTACTAAATGGGGCAGTTTTTCCTATATTGTGATGCCCTTTGGATTGAAAAACATGCTTGTTGTATTCTCGTGGATAGTTGTTCAGGCATTCAAATATTTTATTCACAACTTCTTATAGGTCTACCTCGATGATTGGATAATATATGGGCTTGTTAAGGATCACTGTGACAATCTGCGCTTAATGTTTGAATGGTGCAAACAATTGAGTATCTCTTTGAACATCAAGAAGTGCATATTTGCTACACCTTTTGGAATACTGCTAGGACATATAATCTGCAAGGAATGTTTGTTGGTTGATCTAGCTACGGTTCACGATCATTCTAAGCCCGAAAGCGCATACCAATCAAAGTGAGGTGAGCAGATTTTTAGGTCATATAGATATTATAGAAAATTCATCAAAGGGTATGCCAAAGTTTCTACACCCTTGGAAGAGTTACTGAAGGGGAAAGGTACATTTTATTGGGGAGAACCACAACAACGTGTGTTTGAAACATTGAAAGAGAAACTTACTACCGCGCCTATCTTGCATTTTCCTTCATGGGACAAACCATTCCACGTGCATGTGGACACCTCTAGCATGGCCATTGGTGCTTGTGCTAGCTCAACCAAGAGAAGGTATTATAGATCATCCAATTTTTTTGCTAGTAGGAAGCTGAATCCTATGAACAAAATTATACAACTATAGAGCGCGAAGCTTTGTCAATGATCTATGCATTACACAAGTTTCGACAATATTTGTTAGCAACACCATTTGTGTTTTATACATATCACATGGCATTGAAGTACTTGGTAAACAAGCCCGTCTTATAGGGGCACATATGTAGATGGGTACTCCTATTTCAAGAGTTTGACTTCATAGTTGTGGTGAAGCCAGGGAAAAGTAACTCTAGACTAGACCATTTATCTAGAATCAATTCAGGAGAGGAAGCACAAACAATTGAAGAAACCATGTTAGATGCACAGTTATATAGGTTACAACGTGCACCATTAGAATTAGAAGACATTGTTGTCTTTCTATAGATTGGTGTAGCACTAGAAGGAATGAAGGAATTAGAAAAGAAACAACTTACTATACGCGTAACACCATTTATGTTAATCAATGGTGACCTCTACAAGTTAGGCAGAGATGAAGTATTACGTCGTTGTGTATTAGAGCATGAGCACAAGGATATTATGGAAGAAGCCCATGGTGGTATTGCAGGAGGCCATTATGTAGGTGATGCGACTACCCGGAAGATCCTACTTGCTAGATTATGGTGGGAGACATTGTATAAATATTGTAAAGAATATTATAAGGCATGTGATCATTGTCAGTGCTTAGGAAAACTAGGAAAAGAGATGAAATGCCTTTGAGACCAATTACTAGTGCCGAAGTATTTGAGAAATGGGCCATTGACTTTGTAGGACCTATTTCGTTAGCCACGCGTTGGATCTGGTCACGCTATATCATTACTTACACAAATTATCTCACACAATGGGCAGAAGTAACACCTATGAAGGACTGTACAACAACTACAACAACTAGGTTTCTATGGGAGAATGTTCTTACAAGATATGGATGTCCTTTAAGTTTGACAAGTGATAGGGGTACACACTTTTAAATGAAACCATAAGGACCCTATTAGTTGAGTTTATGGTTTCCCACCATAAGAATACACCTTACCACCCTCAGAAAATGGAACTGCTGAGGCTTTCAACAAGATTTTGAGCCAAACTTTGACAAAAATTATGATGTTGGAAGAAAGGATTGGGATGACAAAGTGTCAGCTGTTCTTTGGGCATATAGAACAACTTACAAGAGATTTAACAAATCCACACCATTTCAGTTGGTGTTTGGCGTAGAATCCGTTCTCCCTATAGAATTTATGTTACCTTCTTTACACATTGCATGCGCTAGAGGTCTAGCTAATGAGTAGGATTTAGAAGAGCGTATTGAGAAGATGATTCAACTAGATGAGCGATGAGCCATAACACGATGGAGTCAGAAGTAGGAAAAGGCCAGGGAAGAAAGCATGTCATGACAAAGGGATAAGAAGTTTGAGATTGGATAAATGGTACTTCTTTAAGACTCAAAGTTCTTGTGCCATCCAGGCAAGCTCAAATTACATTGGTTGGGGTCGTATGTCAACACTTACATACTTGAATTAGGTGTTTTCCAGTTAGAAGCACTTGATGGAATGTGGTTAACCTGTTACTTTAATGGGAGTATGCTGAAGCCCTACTATAAATAAGTCTTCTTGGTGTTTGTAATAAGGCAATATTGCCATTTAGATTAGGTTTCCAATCTATATTTCCTTAATGTATTTCCTTCATTTTCATTATGCTTTGTCAATTTAGTTGTTGTTCTTGTGTAATAAGCGTGCTTGCATGCATGAAGCTAATTACTATGTGAAGAATGTTTATGCACAAAGGACTGCACATACCTTTAGTGTGGGGTGGTTGTAGTTATCCAAGTAAAAGACTATGGGAATTGAAAGGTGAAAGGAATAAGTTACTACGGGTGTGCTTTAAGTCAAAAGAAGATTGCTTCTCAAAAGTGACCAAGGATGGAGATGAATGAAATGACAAGATTATAACATGAGGTAAGCATAGGCCATGATAACTACCAGAGAAGGTAGAATGACGAGGTACTCAGCGCAAGGGCGGGCGCGTGCTAAAGAGAAGTTTGTGACTAGAGGGTAGGAAGGCACACTAGAAGGTTATATCTGGGGCGTGAAGATGTACCATGTGGAATAAACAAATTTGGTCAATGAATGAGAGGATATTTGGTAGGTGAAGGAGCAATAAATGCATCAAAATTTGAAAAATTATATAAGGATGGGATGCAAATTCATTTTTACCATTGTGACTAAGAGAATTTGAGGAAAGAGCTAAGTGTGAAGAGCTGAGTGATTGGGTTAAGGTGTGAAGGGTGTGAAACCAAGCGTGACAAACAGATCTGTGTGAAAATAAGCTTACATCCCTGGTGGTGAAGGGTTTGAGCGAAGCAAGGAGGCAAAGAGGAGTTAGGGAAAAAATTCCAGCTAGGGCATGATTAAATCGAGGGGGGTTTAGTTCACAAATTACAGAGTTAAAAAGGAGACAATTGCAAGGTAAAAATGGCACCCAAGAAGGTAGCTACAACAGAATAAAAGGAAAGAAGAAGGTGGTCATCGAGGAGGAAGAGATGGCACCCGAAAGTGATTTTTCAGAAATGTAATATCTAGAAGGAGTCATCATCAGCCAGAATGGGATTCACCCATCAAAAAGAGCAAAGTGAGTGAATACAATCACAGGACCTTAGAGAACAAGAAGGAGCTCAATTCCTTGCTCACTAGAAGGATGAACAAATGTACGCAGAAAATGACATGCTTTGGTTTATGATGATGTAGGTGAGAATCTTCGAAGAAAATAGGGTCTACCAATTATATGAGCTTCCATATTTTCGGGAAGTATGAGCCCCTCAGACGCAGTGGCTCATGGGCGGGGTGCATGAGGAATTCTTCTACTTTGCAGACATAGAGTTAGAATCTCATCTCGCACTTATCTCATCAATTATAGGTTTGAAGGCCACAAGAGAGGATATAAAGAATGATCTCATAGATAAATTTGTGATCCTAAAGACCAGACAGGAGTTGGGGTACCTAAAGGGTCCATGCGGTATGGATATAGACAAATTAAAGAACGCCCGGTTGTGCAAGCAACAACACACCTTGTTAATAAGTTGAATGACCAGAGCAAGTGGTCACAGTAAATACTATGTGGTTACATGTTGCACGCAAGATGTCATAAGGAACAGTCTACAATATTATAGGCTACATTGTAGAGAAAATAGTCAAGGAAACGCACACAGGAGGGAAGATCAGCTTTGGGGTTGTTCTACTATCACTAGTATTCATGGAAATTAGAGTCCCAGATGGAAAAATGAAAAGGTATGGGAATACCCCATGGAGAATAAGTCACTAGCTGAAAGGTTTAGCAAGTACCTATGTAAAGGGGCCATGATAGATGACGTAAAGAAAATGGCGGAGAAATGGTATGACAAGCTCCACGTGACGTTTGGAGAAGAGTGGCACATCCCAAAGGACCTACCATTAGTAGTAGGGAAACAAGTCCAGTTTGTTGTATATCAACATTTTTGCATCACACGCTTCCCAATGAGAGATGGAGTCTAGAGCCCTTGGTGTAAATTGCCTTACATATTCACTACAAGGTATTTCCAAGCATTTTTCATAGATTCACAAACACACATGAATAGTATTCAATGTAGATAAGGTAGAATGCGACTACCACACATTGAGGAATAAGTATGTGTATCCTGGAAGAAGTGCCTATACTAAGAGGATCATTTTGAGGTGTTGAATATTAAGCCAATAAGTCTAGTTGTAGCAGATGTAGGGGAAACATTAGTGTATCTTCAGCTGAATCCCAAGATTGAGAACAATAAGTATGTGGAGAATGAATTCATGCTCCTGGGGCCATCGAAGGGTAAGTACACGTTGAAAACATACCGGCACAAAGGCCCACAGAAACTCTTGAAGTAGAGGATGAAGAAGAGGAGCGTGAAGATAGTGGAGGCTTGGAGTGCAGAAGAAAGCAACCTTATGACAGGGAAGAGTCATAACACACGACCACTCCACCTTAGGGACAGGATGAAGAGGAAGATATGGAGGTTGAGCAGGGGGAGCACATAATTTAAGAAAGTATTTAGACACACAAGGACTCAAAGTGGAACCCCACAAGCAGTAAGGAAATCACCTCGTCTCTCTCCACACAAGGAGACCAATGAACATAAGAAATTTGAAGTTGGATAAAGAGGCAGAGGAATCAGGGGATAGTGAGTGTGCATCTCCAACCCCACTTGAGCAAGAAGATGAGCCACATAACGAGGAAGAGAGAAAAGATGAAGAGATGAAGGACGGAGAAGAAAAAGAAAAGGAAACCTCTATATCCATGCATGTAATCAAGCTCAAGATATAACATGACATGCTCATAACCTGAAGCTACAATTACCAACGGTCCTAGATCAAAGAGGATGAGTGGAGAGCACAATCCACCGGCCATGGGGTATGCAGAGAGACACAGTAAAATTATCTGCGCCCGCTTCCATATCGTGATAGCGTAGGAGGATTTATTCGGATGGGAGCTAATGGATGAGGATATGGTGATTTGCGCACTTGAAAGCAACTATCATGGTCAATGCACACCCACATGGATGATCCTGACTTTGATGTATGCAAAGAATCATGCGTTTTGAGATGGTTGAAGAAGGCACCCCAAGCTAGACATATGACGGTAAAGCCTACTATCATGTCAGATGAGCAGTTAAAATGCATTGGTGAAGGTTTCTGATGAAGTTGCTAGAAGAAACATGGACAAAGCTGCAACAATCAGAGCATTGCACAAGGAGCTAAAGATGAAGGATGTAGAGATAGAGCGCATAACACAAGAGAGGGACTTGGCGTAGAAGAAGAACAAAGTATTTATCAGCTTCGTAGAGGAGATTGGGGACAATGTCATAAGAGCTAGGCCACACTTGGAGACCAAGGTACCATAGATGTTTCCCTCAATGATACATTATGTAGGAAATTTAGTGGACCTGGTACTCAAAGATGAACCTCTGCGCATACCAGCGCCAAGGAATCCATAACAAGAGGTAGAACGGGAGAAAGATTGGTGATGTGAAAGATCGCATCCTATGAGGGGTCGCTGCAAGCACTACAGAAGTATTGAAGAAAGTAGACTAGGCTTTGAACATCCGCATAACTCCAAAGGTGCTTATCAAGCATAAAGACCCTGGAGGAAAACAATGAGGTCCAGAAAGCAATAAAGGATGAGACATTGGGTTGTATAGAAAGATTGTCAATGGTTAAGTAGAAGCGCGCGAGGCCTCGAAGATCACAAGATCCACACAAGGCTTGGGCTGGAAGAGCTTGGGAAGCTCATTGTGTAGAAGATGGATCTTCTAAAAGGAAGAATGACCTCAATGTCTAGTCTTTGTGTTGCTTTTACAAAATGAAAAAGGGAGATTGTGAGGGATGAATTGGAGTCCATTTTGTGGACATTCCGAAAAAGAAGAACAAGCATTCACTAAACGAGAGTGCCTGGAGGCCGAAATAAAGGAAGAGTATCCGAGTTGATACTTCAAACCTGATATAGAAGAGGTTGTCTCATAAAAATTATTTATTCATCTACATTATTTCATTCTTATTCTTTCCATTCTTCTATTCTTTACTTTAACTTTTGGAGATACCCATTTTCGGGCGATAATGAGATTAGTTTGGGGTAATGTTGATCAAAGAACACTTGACATAACTCACACAAGAAGTTTGTGTGAAGAAAAAGGCCGGAGTTTAAGGGTGTGGAGGGAAAGTTCAACATTCACTTAGCTGATTTGAGCATGAAGACCTATTTTTAGAAGATGTCGTGTAAAACACATTAATGATGCAGAGACATGCACGTCATGCATTGTCTCATCTTTGGAGAATCGATTGAAGAATTTTGCATGGAGGCTAAGAATAGGATTGTCACTCCAATTAACTGTAAGAGGTCTATAGATAGCACACTTGCATGTGTGGCTATGCCTGTAAATGGCACGTGGCTATTAATAACATCATATATATATATATATATATATATATATGATGTGAATCACATAGTAGTAGAGTGTGGTGGAGAGATGGATGTATGGAGGTATAGAGATATGTGCATATGATTGGATTACTATATCAGATCCATGTGCACATCGGTATAGATTTCCATTACTGTAAGGAGCTTTTGTGTTTATTAATAGATGGAAGATATTGGCCGAACCTAAGTGTCATTCCTATGTGTAATTGAGTAGTGCATGTTCTTGATTCAATCATGATTATTGTTTAAGCTTGTTCTTTCATCTGAATATGCCATGCATTGTAGAATGATGGATTAGTTATGGATCTATATGTTTCTTCCTTCATCACGCTAGCATCCTGCTACAACAACCCTAAAGAGGGACTTGGTACCTTTGTGTGCTTCGGTGAGTGCTCAGTCTAGGCTGAGTGATGTGCCAATGCGTCTAGGGTGTTATCTGGTAAATTCTAGGCTACATCATTTGAAAACCTCAATGATAAGGTTTTTAGATATTTAAGCTTGTGGAACCTTGTAAGAATTTATATTGTGGGTGCTCTTGAATGTGACCTCCAAATGTGGATTTGACAATGCTACGAACACAAATTTGGCTTTAAAAAAGATTCTAATATGAAGATATTAGAGAGTAAAATAAAAATTCATTATACAAGAATCCAAGAGAAATCCAAGAGGGATCTAAGAGATAAAAATCTAAGAGGATTTGTAAGGGATAAGCTTACTCTTTTATAGAGGTTGAGTAGTGGTTGGAAGTGGTTACATGTGGTTGAATGCACATGCTAAAAATAACACTTGAGGGAGGTTAAATAGTTCGAATGAATTTATTCCCATTTGAGGGGCAGTAAATAAATTCAGTTGGCAGAAGTTACATCTGGAAAGGTGGTTGTACGTGTAATTTCATTTCCCCACCTTTCTAGGATTCTAGAAGTGGAGTTGACTGGAATAGGGAAGTGGAATCCAAGTGGAGTCTAAGTGGTAGTTGACTAGGAAAATAGGTGTATTTTCCCAATTAAGTAACTAATTTAACTAGCTACAAAGTGCAAGATAATTAATTAACCATTTATTTAATAAATGTTAATTAACTTATCTAAGGTGTGTTAGGAACTAATTTAATTAATCCCAAGGGGTGAATGTGCATGAATTAATTAATTTGATTAATCAATCATAAGGGGGTATGAACTAGGATGTGAACTGGGATAAACTAGAAACAATTATGTGATTTTGGGGTGTCTACATTTTCCCCTCTTTAAAGTGTTATTATGAAGTAATAACATTTTAAAGATAGTAGATGTATACAAATCGGTGAATCGGTGACAAAAAAATGGTAGATGTTTAGATTTTCCCTGGTGAAGCATCTAGATGCCCCAACAAGTAAGATGGTAAGGGAATGCCCCCTTAAGCGGTGCGGGTGATGCAACAAAGTGGTAGACATATGCTTGATAGGAATAAGACAAGGAATTTGAAAAATGATATGAATAATTGTGCTCAAAACAATGGGTGTGATTTAGAGAGTGAAGTTTAGAGCATCCTTATTTTGTTGTTACAAAATAGATTTGGCACCATGATTATGAAATAATCATGATATATAACCTAAATGTGTGTAAAAAACACACACAACAATGGAAATATAAAAAAGGAAAACAAACCCAATATACATTGCAAAAGTATTCACCATGGTTATGAAGAAGCCAAGATGATAACGAAATATGTGTAATTGGTCCAAAAAAGTAAACAACAACAATGCAATACAAATTTGAAAAAGAATACAATTAACTATGCCCCTAATACATACCACAATGATGATTAAGAAGATATAAATGCTCCCAAACACTAAACTTATGAAGTGCATTGGGATAGGATCGACCAAGAGAAGAGTGATGCTTAGATACTCCTAATGAAACTCTTGTTGGATCCACATGAAGAGTGATATGAAATGTGAAAAAGGATCATTTCCTCCATGCAATAAACTTATGGATTGCAAGAGAGGTAGAATGAGATCCAAAATGCCCTAGGTGATGTTATATCTTGAAGGAAAAATAATTGATTTGACTTTCCCCAAGTAGAGTTACTAACATGCAAAGGGAAGAAAGTGATAGTCATAAAATTTGGAATGATCACTAGGGTAGTAGATAAAATTATGACTTTATCAAGATTGTGTTGAAATATTAATTTCATGGGTTTTCCAATTGTAGGATTTCTATGATAAGTGAATGTTTGTTTGAATTTTTATAATTTTTGATTTTTTTGAATATATGATTTTTTTGAATTTTTTCAATGGTTTAGAAAATTTGAAATACAAATACAAAGAAATGTAAACAAACCTAAATACACATAAAAATGAAGGCATGACGTGGATTATTTAATAAACCATGAAGAAAACACAACACAAGCAAGAAACAAAGATACAAAACAAGCATTGTAAACAAACCCAATATGAATAAGAATGAACTACACCAAATTTACATGTGAAATAAGATGCTAAGAACTTGCATGCAATTGGTCTATAATAAAGGTAAACAATATATAACAAAATAACAAACTAACACACATAAAAACATCATCACAATGTTGACCAACCGAAACAGTACAACACAATTTGCAATAACAACATCTAAAGAAACTCCTAATGTGTTCCACATTGAAGAACTAGATTGAATGCCCCCAAGCAATAACTTATAACGTGAGGGGATGGATCAAGCCGAAGAATAGAGTGATGCTTAGATACTCCAAAAAACACTCTTGTCAGACACCATTGAAGTGTGATCTTTATTAGATTAAAGTTAAAATCCAAGTGTGCCCTAAACAAAGTTATATTGTGAAAGGGTAAACAATTGATTACCTCGAGCATAGATATACACCATGAGCAATAAATGTGATTATCGAAAGATGATATGGAACAATCATGAGGAGCATCGTCAAATGGTGAAATTGTTGAACTATGTTATTCAATTACTAAAATGTGGTCAAACATTTTTTGAATGTTTTGTTTTTTTCCAGTTTTATATTGTGTTTTTGGTTTTTTAAATATATTTGAATGTTTTTGTATTTTTGGAAACATATTTAAATGTTTTTAAGTTTTTTGAATCGGTAAAGGGTGAACTATCTCGAAATCATGTTCAAATAATTGTAACCATTTGATTCCATTGGCAAAGTGTAGATGATTTAATGATAGAATGTCCCACTCTACTCGTAACTCCACACAACTAGGAAGATGTGAGGGTTCATCACCGAGAGCCAAGAATAATGTGAAAACTAGGTGAATCGTGGTATGAAAATGAAGATGATGGATTCTAAGAGACAATGTGTAACCATGATCCATGTGAGAAAAATGTAACTCATCTTCATCAAGATTATCCGACCGATTCTACTATGATTCCACTTTATGGTTTTTTAGTTGACTTATATCCATTGATGGCCTATTGATTAAAACAATCGGTTGAAGGAATTTTTGTCTCTCTTAACATAAGTAACTTCTTGGGATGTTTTTGATTGAGAAATTTTAATCCATATTTTCTAAAGGATATGTTTTTTTAATATATATATATATATATTTGAAAAGGACCCCCTAATGTTTTCTCCACACCATCAATAAAAGGTAAGGTTTCAACACCGAATACAAAACCTAAGTGAGTAAGGACATCTTCCTCCATTCAGCAGACACAAAATCACTCACTTTGGGTAATTATCTAGTATTTATCGCATACTATTATTCATATGGTTCCTAAGTACAAAAATTAACAATTATTCCATGTCTTTTGTCCACCTTTCTTTGCTTTATGCCTCTCGCTTTCAGTCTTGCACTCTTACTTGCGCTCTCGTCTATCTTTCACCTTTTGGAATTTGTCATTCTAGACACCAATGCCTATTGAAAAACATCATGCACATTGGCTATTATTTAGTCCACGGTCTTATACTATTATTCATATGGTTTTTAAGTGAAGAAAGTACTAATTAACCCATGTCCTTTCGCAATTTTACTTTACTTTCAATCATCATCGCCCACCTCCCCCACATATTTTCCCAGTCTGTTTTTGTCACTTTACATTATTCTACCTCCGAATGGGTCACCTAGGCTAGTATTGGGGTGCCCTATGAGCCCCCAGTATCATTTGGGGCACCCCGATCCTTTCCTACTTTATCTCCATCTTTAGGCACTTCTATATGTTTGATATTTCTATATTTTTGGTGGTTATCCTCTTCGGGGTTAATTACAAAATTAGATCAAGAAAACTTTATAAATATAAAGTTATGATACCATAATGAGGGACCAAGCACTAGTCACTACTATAATAACCTAAGGTTGTATCCATCAAAGGCTCATATGTCATCGCATATGTAACTGCATTCATCCGGTTTATTTTGTGACATAGTCCTCGATAGCCATCAAATTAGCTAAGTTATTTCTAACCCTATTTTCTTATTAGAGTTTCACATTTCTATTTTTACTTAGTTGCTTGGGTCACTTATTTAGTTAGCTTCTATTATAGCTGTGCATTATATTAGATTAAACTAAATTAGGCCTCCCAATAAACCATTTTAGTTTAATCATTTTGGTGAACCCATCCTTTGAATCCACATTTTGTATAGGGTTCATTCTTCCCTCCCCATGGCTCCATCTCATGATGATTTTAATAATGCACATCTTAAGGCTATTAATGATCATATTGTTGAACATCCCCAAGATCTAGACTTACTTTTACATGTTTCTCATGAGGAAACTACTAACTGTGGAGCTCATTGCTTTCACCATACCAAATTTTGTTATCACTCAATCGCTTGCTTCTTCTCTCCCATATATTTATACCATTCCATTTTATGTCAATAATCCTACTAATCACTTCACACCACCTTTAGTTTCTCATACACGATAGGTTTCATCGATTAATACGCAAGACTTAAATTCTCTTTATCAATACCTTGTGCACAAAGTCATAAGTTACAACAAAGTTACTTGATGAGGGTCGTCAATCCTCACCATCAATAATGTCAATCCGGGTTGGTGTCCAAAGGTTGTATGTATTAAGAGAAGAAGATATGGAAAGAAACTCCTTTAAACACAAACCAAACTTGCATAAAATAAATCACACTTGCAAAAATTTAAAGGCACACTTGCAGAAATAAAGTTTGCATGAAATAAATCACACTTGCATGAAGGAAATCAAACTTACAAGAAATAAAAACACACTTGCATAAATTGAAATTTCTAAATTGGAAATAAGCAAAATTAAATGAAACACCTGTAGGTTTACAACAGACTAAATGTTACAATACAAAGAGAAGAACAACACAACAAGATGATAATTACAAGAAAAATAAATAAACACAAATTATTACAAAATAAAAACACAAATATACAGATCCATCTTCCTTAGAATGAGTGGCCAACTCATTCCTTGGAAGAGGATTTAAACCATGCTTCGAGATCTTAACTCAAAACTACAGAATATTAGAGAGAAAAGAACATATTCATTTCTTAGTAGTAAAACATTACATATCTGAGTGTGGAAGGTTGCATTTATAATTTATGTGTCCAACCAACTCCTTATTTTGGGAGATACAATATGATCTTATCTTTATTCTAATCCTAACAACTAAGATCTCCATCTCCACAAAATATGGAGAGAGATATATTATTGGAGTCAAAGTCTAATCTCATTGTTTTAGGAAGATTTGCTCCCAAATATTCTCCTTACTTTTCGGTAACAAGAATCACAATGATTTTATTCTCCTACATTATTAGAAGGAGGTTTTTCCTCAAAAGATTATTTTTACCAAATACCTTTCCCGGATTTTCCATTTGACTTTGTTGTTTTTGATTGTGGAACTTTTGACATTTGCTTGATACGCTTTTTCCTCGGACTGCAGTTCACTAAAAGTTAGATTTATCTTCATTGGTAAAACTTGTAGAAAATATGAATGAGGTTTTTGTTAAAAAAATTCTATGAACAAAAACTTTGTCTCAAATTTTCCGTTTGACTTTTCTCGCATTTGCTTGGAACTTTTAGTGCTCGCCTCGATACACTTTTTCTCGGACATTATCTCATTAAAAGTTAGATTTATATTCATTGGTAAAACTTATAGAAAATATGAACGAGGTTTTGTTAAACACATTTCTATGAACAAAAACCTCTCTCATATTTTCTATTTGACTTTTCTGTTTTTGTTTATGGAACTTTTAGTGTTCATCTGATACACTTTTCCTCATACTACAGCTCACTGAAAGTTAGATTTATCTTCATTGGTAAAACCTATAGAAAATCTAAATGAGGTTTTTGTTAAAAACATTTCTATGAACAAAAAACTCTCTCATATTTCTCATTGGATTCTCTAATTTTTCACAATTTCTCAAAAACTATCATTTTGTTGATGCAGGTTCCGGAGCTAACGTTGTCATTCCTTTTATGCAAGTTCCGGAACTAAAGTTTTCATTCCTTTTATGAAAGTTTCAGAAATAAATATTCAAGTTTAAGAACTAAATATGCTTTTTCTACGAAATGCAAGTTCAGAACTAAGCTTTGTCATTTTATACCTTATAACTTTGTCCATTGTTTTAATTGCTTGAAAATATAAATATACGAATTGTAAGTTCCGGAACTAAATGTTATTCAATTGATGCAAGTTCCAGAACTAAATATGTAAGTGTTTGAACTAAATATGAGCGAGTTCGAATCAAAACCTGTGAGTTCCGAACTAAATATGTGAGTTCTAGAACTAAACCTACGAGTTCCGAACTAACTCTAAAACAACTATAACTTTTGCATACAATCTCGGATTGAGATGATTCTTTTTTTGAACTTGCATAATTTTTCAAGAGGAATATGAATATAAAATCATATTTGAGTTTAAATTTACTATTCATGATCAATTCCACTTTTCCCAATACTAGCATTATCTTTCCTTTATGGCCTGCATACACAAGACTTTGCATCTTTTCCCAAATAATCAATAGGATTAGTCAACAAAATAGATAAAAAAATATTTCTAAAGAATGAACAAGATATATATCCTATATTTTATCTTAAGCAAACTATAAGTTCTAGATTACATTTAAAATCCACTTTCAAAGATAACTTAGAAGGATAAAATAAATATAATTTATGGCCTCATCACTACTTCTCACGTGTCGCCATATTTAGATTCCACCTTGTTATTACATACTCCATCTGCACCCGCCATCTCCACGTATCTGCTTCCTCCTAGTTTTGTCACCCCTAAACTTCCCATTTTCAATGGGCATGGTGACCCGTAGGAGCATTTTAGAGCATTCCATGTAGCTTGCCTTTATTTTTCTTATCATCATATTCTTTTGGCTAAAATATTTCCCCGTAGTCTCCATGATTATGATGCAACGGTTGGTTTTATGATGTACATGTTCAATCGGTAACTTTATTCACGCATCTGGCCGATTCTTTTCTTGCTCATTTTTTTAATCAATATTGTCTCCAAAATCTCTTATGCTCAACTAGGACAATTAAAATAGGGATCTAATGAACACCTAGCAAATTATGTTTTGTAATACAAAAAAAATCTAGATAAGATGTGAAATGTGCTCACGGACTCGAGCTTCAGGACTTGTTCATCCTAAGTCTTTTACCTCCGCTTCAGGAGAGTTTCCTCTTTGAGACCTATCCTTTATTTGACCAACTTTTTCATACTCTTAAGCTTTGTGAAACCAAGCTTATATCCATAAGAAATATTAAATATTAGGAGTAAGCTTTGTCTTCCACTCGTTTTCCAATCAAAACACCATTCAAGCCATCTACAACTAAACCAACCAACACCAAAATTACTATAAATGCAGTCACTACTTCTAAAGAGGTTCAGTCACCACTGACTAGGCATGCATTTACTAACTTTCCTATGGCCCCACATCTCATATTACAACAACTTCTTGAGAGAAATATTATCATGCTTCCTCCACCACTCGAATTAGATCCATCGTGACCAAAAGGTAGGAATTACAACAAATTTTTTTGATGTGAATATCATAGATGTGTGGGACATTCTATGAATTGATGTTTTAAGCTCCACACAATCATTCAAGATTTTATTGATAATTACAAGCTTGAGTTTCTAGAACCTACAAAATCTGCACTAGACAATGACAAGGGTAAACTAAAATTATTTAATAATAAACAACATGACAAGAAAGCATCGACTCTTCCACCAATCATACATATCACGCAGGTGCCTCCTCTTGCATCAGGGGCTCTTGATTTCTTAGTTGCACATACTAATTCTTCACCACCGATCATCTCCTTCTCTGACCATGATTATCATGTGAATTTCACATCTAATCACTTATATATTAATGCATCCATCGGTTCAAATTCCATCAATAATACTAAGATCGACCCATCATGGCCTATTAGTGCATGTTTTATCCCACTTCTTCATGTCATTGGTTACCCTCTTTCACACATTGTATACTCTATGAATAAACCATATGTTGTTGTCAAACTACATGTTATGGTTGGTCCTCTTACTATGCTTGTGCCTTTCCTCATTAGAAATGTAGTTAACGGGTGTGAAATGCTTCTTGGTATCGGTGGGATTCGTAGGTCCCAATCTATCATCTATATGAATCATTTACGACTTAAATTCATCTATAACAATCAGGTTATCTCTATTTATGGTGTACCTCCCTCTGATCCATGGTCGTCATCTTCTCGCACATCAATTCATGCATCTTCTACATCATCTAGCACATCACATTCTATGTTACTCAAAGTGAAATCTACTCCTAGTTCACCTACTCACACATTATCTACACGACTTCATCGCTCGCTAGTCCTACACATATGTATAGGCCCATTCCTAGGACAATTACTACATCTCTACATAATTTGTAACCTCACTTTATCCCCATGAGGGTGTCCATCACCTTTGCGCTTGATATCATGCAAATATCCATCACCGACACATTTTATTATGCCATGGAATTCATCATATGTTCATCCATCGCATGCACATAAACTTCATTCACCTACAAAACGTCTATCTACTATACCACCACTACTAGATCATGGTCATACGATTTCATCATCACATGTAACGTATGGAGGACCTTCATACTTCACTATTATAAGATAGTTCATTTCTCTTGCACGCTTGGGGGCATAACATTCACACAATACCCTGCCCCCTCATATTAGCATCAACACATCTCTCATACTCACATATTTCTACATCAATCTCCTCACATAGGCATACTCAACACATTTTTAGTGTCATCATTACCCAATGCTACACTCTTGTGGTTCATTTCACACTTGACTATTGAGGGCATACTACACATAAACCCCACACACCGCACATTAGGTACTTACACATCACATCTCTCCACACATATCACATCATTTTTCTTGCATCTTACATTATACATTATATATTTAGTCTACGTCATTTCAACCATTGCACATCTACACATTACGCACACCATATTAGTATTCATCATACATGTATCACACTCTTATCATCTACGATTCTTGCATTACATACTATATAATGTGCACTTTCACATTATTAGGCTATATACACATATTGCCTTGCATTACTATACATCAAATATTACACATTTACATATCACATGGTCATCTCTCATCACCACATAAACTATATACATTTTCTTCTACACACTACACTCACTACCCTATGACGCACTTTAGTTCCTTGGTTCATACTTGACTGCCGAGGGTTTACAAATCAAATGGACCTTATCATACTTAATGTTAATCACTCAACCATCTATCATGTGACATTATAAGGTTAGTATCATACACTATAGGCTGAATGGTCACTTACTCCTTCATCTTGTAGTGGTATATGCTTTAGGCTACATCACCACTCCTTTATTCATATCATCATGGTAAACACTTTAGGCTGCATCATCACACATTCATCTCTAGGTAACATATCATCCCTACATATACCCACCCATCATAGTGTGTTAGACATAAAAAACACACTTTGACCATTTCCGGATGACGCACTCTCATTTAGGGTTCATTCTTGGCTGCCGAGGAAAACCAAATGAACCTCACTACATAAAACTCCATTCAATAGGGGAAGTGCGTGGCTCTATCATCCATTTTCATTCGATTCCATCCATCCACAACATGGGACATATCTTGGTCTCATTTACTCTTTCTTTCATTTTCTTATATATTTTCGCTTTACTAGACATGCTAGTTAGATCTCTTCTATGTCATTATCTTTACCACCCACACATGTGTGTTCACATATTTCTCTAATTGTGATCAAAGATATAGGTCTTTTACATGCAACATGAATGCTCACCTTCTATTGCCCCTATAATGGTTGTTGGGGGTATCCAAATTTTTCTCTTACAGGTGTTATTGCTTTATTTTGTACTTAACACTCTACATTACTTGGTTATACATGATTTTGACATATAAGTTATCTTTCTAACATGTTAATGGGTACTTCATGTGCAACATTTGTTTTGTAGGATTACTTTGCTACTATGGCTATCTCATCTGCTTTTCCTACTATTTTTTGTCTCTCTTTTCTATTGTATGTGGGCCTTGCCCTTTGTTTTGTGTGCACACTTGTTTGTTTGTATGTGGCCATTACGGCCTTGAGTGTCTTACAACATCATGAGTGGTTTCCCATGTTTGCAACCCACCTTGGTAGTCTATGATTGGATTCTTGCCTGTTTAATTTCTTTCTAGTTTCTATGTTGTTTGGCAGCTTCAACTTGTTTTATACATGCATGTTTGTTTGTCCTAACACTTGTTTATAGCCACTTGTTTGTGTGTGCCTTGGTTTCTAACAAACACATTCCCTTCCCCTGTAGGGCACATTTTACGTGGTCGGTCCTCTTTTGGGGCCACATCCTCTTATCCACGAAATTACATGCACCCTAAAAAAAGGGGGCATTATTTGGGGTTTACATAGTACACATTGCTCTCTACCAATATAGTTAAATTTAGTTTCCGTCATTAACATTGTGGATTATACGACGAGTGGGTTTAGACTATTGTACAAACCCTGTACATAACATATTTTATAGAACAAGTTGTCCTTAGAATTTTAGCGAGTAGTTATAGGTTAGAGGATATAGTAGATTTCCTCTCTACACTACTTCAGCACTGGGGCATTGGATCACCCAAAAACTAGGAAGTACGAGATCTCTTTATAGATTATCGGGAAGTAGTTACGAGGTTAGAGAATAATGCAACTTTATCCTTACACTTCTTCAGCCACAGTGGTATGAGATCACCCAAAAACTCGCGATTACAAGATATCCTCTTCTACACCCTTTTCTCTCATCACAGATGAGGTGCACATGTTCCTTTTACATTTTGCATACTTCTATTTTTTTAGTATTTTCATTATATACATGTTTTTACACATATAAATGAATATTTGACTACTTGACCCTCTTCTCCTTTGTAGGTCCATGTGTGTGAGAAGTAAGTAGTCAACAAAAAAACAACAAAAACATTGACAATAACAACATTATGCGAAACACACACCTCATACTAACATGCAGGCATATCACACATCGAAAACTACACACGCTTTTCCACCCTAGGTTCACTCTCATAATTTTTTGATCTTTTGCATCTTTACTCTCCATCCTCCATCTTTTTCACTCCACGCTTTGTCTATTCCCCAACATGTTTTCTACATCACTCTACATGGACATCAAATACAAATCTCTATCTACTTTATATTACCGAGCTTTTCACTCACCAACATAAAGTGGGGAAAATGTAGACACAAAATCACGCACTTTGGGTATTATTTAGTCCTGGTCTCATACTACTATTCATATGGTTTTAAGTGAAGACAAGATACGAATTAATCCATGTCCTTTGGCCATTTTACTTTACTTTCTGTCATTCTTACCAACCTCCCGTACATACTTGCCTAGTTTTTTTATCACTTTGCATTATTTTACCCCATTTGGGGTGCTAGGCTAGCAATGGGGCACCCTGGTCCCATTTGGGAACCCCGATGCTTTTCCTACTTTATCTCCATCTTTTGGGAACTTTCTAGCCATTTGAAATTTCTATCTTTTTGGTGGTCGGTGTCTTGGGGTTATTTACGAAATTAGATCAAAAGAACTATATCAATATAAAGTTATGAGACCATAATGAGGGACCAAGCACTAGTCACTACTATCATCACCTAAGGTTGCATCCATTAGAGGCTCCTATTTTATCGGATATGCATTGTGTTCATCTGGTTTATTCTACGACACCCTCTCGACAATCATCAAATCGACTAAGCTATTTCAAACCCTATTTTCTTATTAGGGTTTCAAATTTCTATTTTACTTTGTTGATTGGGTCACTTTCTTTATTTAGTTAGCTTATTTATAGCTATGAATTATATTATATTAAAATAAATTAGGCCTCCCACTAAACCATTTTAGTTTAATCAACGCCCATCCAAGATAGTAGTGCGAGACGCTCTTGTCCCCTCTTGGCGCCCAATTCTCTTTACTGAGTTTACTCTCACTTTTAGGTCCTTCTTGGCCATTTGAGAATCTTAACTTTTTGATAGTTGTCCTTTTCGGGTTAATTATGAAATTTAAGCAAGGAATCATATAAATATAAAGTTATGTGATCATAATAAGGGACCAAGCACTAAGCACTAGTTATCACCACCTAAGGTTACATCCATTAAAGTATCTATAGCTCCATTTGCATCCATCTAGCTCCATCACAAAGAAAAAAGGTTGGTTCATCTACATCACACTTCATAGGAGGGGAGTTTATTCTATTTCATGCACACATTATTTACATTCTACATCTAGCTACTTGCTTACTACTTCAAGTGTGACACACACAAGAGTAACCTAGGGCACAATTCTACACACACACACACAGAGAACTACATTTGGTCACGAGATGCAATACAAAGATTAGTTGTAAGTCCACCATTATAATGAGTGAGGACATTATGACCCCTTAATTTACATCTTTCTTTTTAAGGTTTGATGATTTGTTTGGGGTTTTGCAGGTAATTCATTCATTACATGTTTACACCGACATCGACGATTTTACGGTGACATATACATGACAAAAGGTAAACAAGTGTGAATCCTTATTGGCCATATCAAAACTAGGTTCTGACCATTTCTATAGACCAAGGCACCCAAAACTCGGACGAGTGCCCGGGCACTCCCATTCTTCTCCGGACACCCCAGTCTAGCCAAATCTACTAGATTTGAAGGTCTTCCATTCTGCTCGGCTAGTATCCCCTTTGCGACATAGTTCAAAAACCTCTTCAAAACAACTAAGGCTCTTCTAACCCTCTTTGCACTTAGGGTTTTATTACTTCATTGCTTAGTAGCTTGGGTATTATTGAAATTATTCCATTGTTGTTTTTACTACAAACTTGCATTAGATTAAGTTGTTATTTTACATTATAACATAATCATTTTGGCTAACGATGCATATCACGTAGTCCCTCCTCATGCATCCGGAGCTCTTGAGTTTATAGTTGCGCAGATATCGACACTTCTCCACCGATCATAAATTTCTTTGACCATGATTATTATGCAACATTATCTTATAATCACTTACACATTAGTGCCTCTGTCAGATCTATCCCTATCAATAATACTAAGGTTGATCCATCTTGGCCCATTAACACATGTTCTATTCCACTTCTCACCGCTATTTGTTATCCACTCTCACAAATTTCATATCCATGAAAAATTCATATGGTGTTGTCAAGCTTGAATTACAATAGGTCCTTTCATTATGCTTGCACCTTTCCTTATCGACAAGCTATCGAGACGTGTGATGTGCTTCTAGGCCTCAATTAGATTCATAGGTCTAAGTCTATCATCTTCATGAATCATTTGAATCTAAACTTCCTTCATAACAATCAAGTCATTTCTATCGATAGTATTACTCCTTCTACTCCATGGTCACCCCCCCTCCTCTCGCAACAAATAATGTTACATCGATCCATCTAGCATGCCATGGACTACATAATATAAAGCACAATCTACTCTTAGCTCACCTACTCGCACACCCCTCATACGACCTCATCGCTCTGTTAGTCCAACACACTAGTATAGGTCCATTCCTAGGATAATTATTGCATCTAGACGTAAATTACCACTATGTTTTATTCCACGTAGGTGTCCATCACCACCATGTTTTGCTACACATAGATCTCCATCACCTACACATTTTTTTGCACCAACATGCCCATCATATACTCATTCATCGCATGCACATAGAATTAACTCACCTACACAAAGTTTATCTAATATACCACCACTCTTAGAGCATGATAACAATATTTCATCATCAAAATCATTGAGTAGAGGACATTCATCATTTACTTTCATTAGATAGTTTGCTCACTATTACACACTTGGGGGTATTACTTTCACACCCCTCAACATCAATAAATTTATCATACTCACATCATCATATGCCAAACTCCTAGCACATGCATCTTCATCGCACTTTAGCATCGACCATTACCCAATGACACACTCTTTTACTTTAGTTCACTCTTGATTGATGAGGGCATCCTATACACATGAACCTCAAACAACTTTGCACTGATAAAGGCGCTACACATTACACATCTTACACTTTTATCATTTTACATCATACATCATACATCTTACATCTTGTCCTTCATACATCATACACATTCTACACATACCTCACACCTCTTGCATTACACACCACATCTACTACAAATATTATGCATTTTTATACATCTACTTATACATGTTGCACTCTCTACCCTATGATGCACTCGAGTCTCATGGTCCATACTAGAGTGTTGAGGGTATACATCTCAATGGACCACATCACATTCACACATTCATCACTCAATATTTTTCTCATGCGACATTCCTATATTAGTGATATATGTTATAGGATAAATCATCACTTATTCTACTCATTTTTAGTGATATACGCTTTAGGATAAATCATCACTTATTCTAGAATCTTTTAGTGATATAAGATTTAGGCTAAATCACCACTCCTTTGATTATCTTGTCATGATATACAATTTATGCTAAATAATCACACATTCTCACACCTCATCTCTATGTCGCATATCATCACTACATATTCACCAAATTGCGACACATACAACACATAGTTCGACCATTTCCGATGATGCACTCTCATATACAGTTCATTATTTTACGAGGGCATAAAAATGAACCTCACTGCATATAATTCCATTCAATCAGGGGGCATGCGGCTCCTATCATCCACTTTGCATTCCATTCCATTCCATCCACAACATACTACATATCTTGGTTGCATTTATTCTTTCTTGTGTTTACTTGTACATGTTCATCTTATTACACATGATAGATATATATCTTTTATGTCATTATCTTTATCATAAACACATGCACGTTCACTTGCTTTCTAGTTGTGATAACAGATTATCTGAGATCCACTACATGCAACATGGATGTTTAACGCATTACCTCGTACCGGTCCCACAATGGCTCCTAGGGACATCCACTTTCGTACACCACATGTGCTATTATTTCATTTTGTTCCATACAACACTACTTTATTAGATTATACATGTTTTGACATAATTTTTTATCTCTATAACATGCTAATGGGTGCTTCATGTATAGGATTTTTTTTGTAGGACTCTTTTCCACCATGGTTTCTCTGTTACATTGCTTTAACTTTCTTCTCATTGTATGCCTTTGTTTGCGAGGATTTTACCTTTGTCTTTTGTGCACACTTATATGTGTTTGGCTTCATCAGCCTTGATTGTCTTCCGACACCATGAGTGGTGTCCCATGTTTGTAACCCTATTTTTGCGGTCTAGATTGTCTTTTTTGTGTGTTCTAGCTTACACATTGTTTTAGCTTACACCTTGTCTTATAAATGCATGTTTGTCTTTGCTTGTACTAACATTTATCTCCAAACCACTTGTTTATATGTTCCTTGGTTTTACCAAGAACATCCCCCTGCAAGGAAACTTTTCAACACAACTTGGTCGATCCTCTTTTAGGTCATGTACTCCTACAATGATGTCACATGTGCCGCCGAAGAGGGGGAGCATCATTTGGGTGAATCGGGTCAACCCATACGGTGTACAAACAAAACAACACAATACAATACCAACGCTTGACATAGTTTAGGGCTCATCATTAGACTTGTATCCTTAGTATAACGGTGCCTTTCTTAGAGTGCATATAACCAAGGGGCAATTGCACATCAATTTGGTTTAACACATTCTACATAACTCTATACGGTGAATTTTACAGGGAAGATTGTCCTTAGCACATGAGTTTGTACACATCATCTACTGATGGTGTTTTACTGGGGGAGTAGTTAAAGGTTAGAGGATAACACCAGACCTTCCTCTCTATACTACTTCGCCGTGTGGCGTTGAATCACCCAAAAAACCAAATAGTACACGAGATCTCTTCAATTTCGTGAAGTAGTTAAAGGTTGGAGGACAACACTAGAAAATTTCTCCCTACACTTCTTCCATTACATTGGCATGAGATCCACCAAAAACTTGCATGCATATAAATCATCTATAAGATCCTTTCTACACTCTTTCCTCATCATGGATCATGTGCACATGTTCCTTTTTATATTTTCAACATTTTCTTTAATATATTTATTTACATGCTTTTTATACATTTACATGTGTATTTGAATACTTGACCATCTTCTCTTTTATAGGTTCATTGGTATGGGAAGCAAAGCAGTCAACATCAACAACAATTACATCACACACACCAAAATCTACACATGTGTTTCCTCTCTAGGTTTAATTTCGTTGCTTTTTACACTTTTGTAACTTTACTCTCCACGCTCCATATTTTTACCACTCCACACTTGTTTAGTCCCTTGGCACACTTTCTACATTAATATATATGGATATTAGGTATGCATCTCTATCTACTTTATGTTCGAGAATTCTACTTGCCAACATAAAGTGGGGAAATGTAGACAAAAACAAGCACTTTGAGTAATTATCTAGTCTCGATCACATACTACTATTCATATGGTTCCCAAGTACGAAGTAATGATTAACCCATGTATTTTGGCCACCTTTCTTTGTTGTATGCCTCTACTTTCAATCTTGCACTCTTCCTTGCTCGTCTTGTCTTTTCACCTTTCGACATTTTCATTCTAGACACTAGCGCCCAACTAGGACAGTGAGTGTCGGGAACTCCTATCCCCTCTGGGTGCCCCTGTCCTCTATACACTTTACTCTCACTTTTTGGGTCCTTTGTATCCATTTGAACATCTAATCTTTTTAGTAGTCATCCTTTTTAGGGTTAATTATGAAATTCAAGCAAGGTAATCATATAAATATAAATTTATGTGATCATAATAAGGACCAAACACTAAACATTACTTATCACCACCTAAGGTTACATCCATTGAAGCATATATAGCTCAATTTGCATCCATCTAGTTCCATCACAAGGGACAAAGGTTGGTTCATCTGCATCACACTTCATAAAAGGGGAGTTTATTATATTCCATGCACACATTATTTACATTCTACATATAACTATTTTCTCACTACTTCAAGTCACGACACATGCAAGAGAAACCTAGGGCATAATTTCGTACACACACACATAGAACTACATTGGAGTCCGAGATGTAGTGCTACACTCAATTATAAGTCCACCATTGTGGTGGTTGAGGATAGTCTAACCCCTTAATTTGCATCTTTCCTTTTTAGGGTTTTATGCTTTGTTTGGGTTTTAAGGTAATGCATTCATTGTAGGTTTATAGTGACATTGAAAAACTTACAGTGAGATACATGCAAAAAAATGTGAACAAGTGGAAGCCCTAACAACCATATCGGAACTAGGTCTCAACCATTTCTACTGAACTAGGGTGCCCAGAAATCAGACAGAGCACCCCATGTGTCCTCATCCTTCTCCATGTGCCCCAGTCATGCCAAATATTTGGGATCTACATTTTTACATGCTCTTGTGTGACGATCTTCCATTCTATTCATCTAATCTCCACTTTGTGACATAGTCGAACAACCTCTTTGTATCAACTAAGGCTCTTCTAACCCTCTTTACACTTAGGGTTTTATTACTTCATTTCTTAGTAGCTTGGGTATTATTTTAGTTATTCCATTGTTTATTTATTTACTACAAACTTACATTAGATTAGGCTATTATTTTACATTTTAGCATAATCACGTTCCCGGTCTCATACTACTAGTAAGAAGTATGGTCTCACCACCAAAGAATGTAAATGATGAAAGGTGTAATGATTATATATATATTTATATTTTATGATTAATGTTTCCTTATATTTGATAATGTGCTTGTTGAGAAGGAACATTCTTCCCTAAGTCTCAGCCACATGTGAGTAGTAGGACATAAGGATTCAACACCATAGACTAATATGGACGATCAAAAAGGTCCATGTAAAGATATGCGAAAGGAGGATTTTCCATTAGTAAGCTTTGAGACAAAAATGTAGGTAAAAAGATCTGAAATTGTAGAAGCCATAACAAGGATGAGACCCAAATTCCCATTAAGAATAGGTTAACTTTGTGTTGTGAAGGTAAAATTGCAAAGATATACTAATGTTATGATTAATATATATACCAATGGATGGAATGATTAAAATTGTTTGTACTTGCTTTTTCTCTTACGGTTTTCAAATAGTGCTTTAAGAAGTGGTTTGATATGAATTTTTATTCTCTTTTTATGATTTTTGATGTTTTTGAATATCTACGGATGAGGGTTGGAAATGGACTCATTAGGAGAGAGGTCCATGTTTATGAAAGTTGAATGGTCATAATTTACAAGAATCGGGCAGGTGAGATCCAAGTCAAAGGAGTCTTTAGAAGGATTGTTAATGAATGATTGGTGAAGTAGTCTTGATTTAGGAGACTTGGGAAAAATGTCCATGTCAAATGAGGTAATCAAAAGATTCAAAGATTCATGATTTATGAGACTTAGGTAGAGAAGTTCCAAGTCAAAGGAGAGAATCAAAAGATTCGATACGTCCTAAAGTACGAGACTTGAGCAAAGAAGGTCCGAGTTAATGTATGTATGATTAAATAAATATTCAATTAAATTAAAAGACCTATGTGATGTTCTGGGAATATTTTTGAGGTAGAGGATATGTTGAAATTCATATTCATCCATGAATGGAATAATGAGAGGAAAGAAGGATTGATCTCTAGATGTATATATGAGGTTCCTTATAGGCCGTAGAGAACATATATTCAATGTTGATCCTTCTAGCTAATGAATTAATTTATTCTATGATATATTTGTAATTAAAGCTTGAGAAGGTTGTATAAAGATATTCCTTGGGATACACACCTTGTAGAGTACATGCATATAGATATTTTGATACATATGAATCATCACTAAAGAGATGCCTACAAGATTGATCGTTTGAGGTGTTATGGACACAAAAGGCTGCATTTTGGTAGTGTCCAAACTTGTTTTGGTTGTGTTTATACAACAAGACTAGATATGTCAGACATAGGAGTGAGCATTGAAATAATAAAATCATGCTCATAGGTGTTTGATGGACCCTTTTTGTTAGAGTCTTCATTTATATCAAGGGTTAAAAGGGAGACTCAAAATAAGTTCAATTTCTTATTAGATGTTGGAAGGGTGCTTTCTAAAACAACTTTAGTGTTTGTTTTAACTAATGGAAGAAAATATGAAGAAGATCTTGATTGATTTTGATATAGAGATACTTGACCATTGTCATCATGATCTTGTTATTTGTTATTATATGCGGGATTTGGGACAACGTTCAAATATTCATATAAGTTGTGGTAGTTGACGTGTCATTAGTTTTGATAGATTCATCATCGAGTTCTATAGAAATGAATCCCTTTTCAATTAAGTCTTGAACATAATGACAGAGATTTATACAATGATAAATAGAATGGCCTTCAATGTGGTGTTATTCATAATAGTCCGATTCATTATACCACATAGGCTTGGGTTCCCCATTATAAAAGGGTCTTGTGACTAGATATTTGATCATGTTAGCCTTTGTTAATTGATGAAAGGCACTAGAGAAAGTTTCTTCTAAAGGTGTAGACTAACGTTATTTGTGCACATAGTATTGTCTATGATAAATGATATAATGGAGATAAAATCAATGTTGTTCAAGGATTCACCCTATCTAGTATCTTTTCCCTTTGTATAATGGTTAGGAAATGGATTGGAAAAAATATTTAGATTATTGTTTTGTGTTTTTTTGTGCTAGGTCTTCGACCGCTATGTTTCGATTAATGAGGTCTTGGATGTAATTGTGAAGTTACCTACATTTGTATGTTTGATGACCATCAATGTAATGAAAATCACAATATGTGTTAGGTTGATACCAATATGGATTAGGTTCCCCTTCAGGAAAGGGTTGCATAATAGGGTAAGTAACAATATTGGTACTTTCTAGTTGTTGCGAGATGCTTAGAAAATGACTCTCCCAATAATTATATTGTCATCATTTGTAATCATGAGGGGGAGGTTTTCATCTTGGTATACTTGATGGGTGGTTTATAATTAGTCTATTTTGATTGATTATTATGTTTTTTTCACCTTTTCATTATTCATGACACCATTATTGACAACATTACGATTCTGATTGAGGTACCTAGATTTATCATGAGAAGTGCTATTGTTATTGTGCCCATTTTCTTTATAATGAGTCTTGATCAAGCCTTTAACATTGAGGGAATTTTCTATTTGAGTTCCATTTTCAATAAATTCCTTAAATTTTTAAGGTAGTGCATCTGCATGTAAAATAATAACTCAATGTTAAGGTTTGGTATGAAGATGATAACCATTTATTTTTTTGGGTTTCAACATGGAATCAACTTACGATTCCTCTCCATTGTTGTAAAAATTGTGCAAAGCTATTGTTTGGTCATTCTTTTATATTGCACAAATAAATCATTGTGACTTGGAGTAGTGGGAGGGATGCTTTTAGTGTTAGGTTTATACCGTAAGCTGAAATGGCTTGGATTTTGATAAAGGGAGATGGGTTCACAAATGCCTTGTTCATGGATGCCTAAACCTTTGCCTCAATGTTTCATATTAGCGATTTTTTTTTTTGGCTATAGAATATGAACTGGATGGAGAAGTTGATTCCCTATGGTCATCATGAGATTGGGGGTTTGTATTTTTGTCATCCACTAAGAGGCCCGACTTAGCAGAAAGGACGGGAGGTGAGATTTGTTTTGGTTTTTGGTTGATGAGGGATGTTTTGATGTATAATGAGATTTAGATGGCTGACGATGTTTGGATGTCGAGTGGGATTTGAATGGTGGAAGATGGTCGGGGATAATTTTTCTATGGAAAGGTTGTGGATAAAGAGTACAAGGACAAAAATCCCTTGTTTAATGAGGTTTTGGACATAAAACCTAAATTACATGCATCAATTGGTTGAATGTCCACGGGTGCGATGAAGTCACAATAATAGTGTTCTTGATACCAAGATGTTTTGGAAAGGTTTTGATTATGTGATATTATCGGTAGATGGATGGTTATGTTGAAGGTTTTAGATTATGGAATATGGTGGTGGTGATTCTCCTAAAAAGTGAAGTGGTTAGGGTTAAATGGTTTTGGGGAGTAGGAATAAAAGGTGCGGGATTGGGTGGATTATGAGATGTTTTGGTTGATTTGGAGTTATGAGTTGGATTATATTTTTGTGGCTTATAACATGAAGGGGGTGAATTAGGCCTCGAGGTTGAAGTGGATGGTTTGGGCTTGGAGGCCAAAGTAGATTTGGTTGATTTTGGATTGGTTGGAGTATGTGGTTTTGAGGTAGATGGTTTTGGATTAGGATTAGATTGTTTGGGATTAGTAGATGTAGATGAAGTGGTGGGGTAGATTTAGATTAGTGTGATATGGGGGTCATATTAGATTTGGGTGATGTTTGGGATGGAAGAGATTAGGAGATGGGTGTTGTGTAGGAACCACATTAGATTTGGTTAAATTAGGGGATGAAGCAGATGAATCGGCATAAGAGACTCATTAGATTGGGTGGGAGATGGGGTGGGGAGAGGATTGGGATTGAATTTTTAGGTTTATGAGTTGGTGACTTGGGAGTCACGTTAGATGTTTTAGGGTAAGGGATGGTGGATTTGAAATGGGATTAGTGGATAAGATAGTGTTAGCTTTAGGTGATGAATGGGGTAAGATAGGATTAGGTGAGGATGAAGAGGATGAGTGTGGCATAGTGTAGTCATCTCTCATGTACCCTCTTTATATCCCAAATGGGCCAACCTATCACCTAGTATGCGTTAGGTGCCCACGTGATGCACATAGGGTGGGCTCCTCCTTTATGTGTGCTTTGTGAAAATGTTTCGTCATTAATGGAGGATGGGTTACGAAACAAAGATATATGTTTTTACTCCAGAGAATGATTCAAAATACTAGATCTAAGCACAAAATGTATCATAAAAAGTGAATAAACATCGCAATACATATAAAGAAGCTAGATATGATCCATAACAACATGAATAACACAAGGGTTTGTACTATAAATAAGGATATTTAGAGTAACACATTATATATTAATCTACAAGCATTTAAAGTAACCATATTACATCAAAATGGGATTAACATGCCCAATATACTAAGAAACATCATGCTAAACCCTACAAAATGACTCTACGTACGAGAGAGTTCTTGATCCTATTCCCCTAGTAACTAAGCATTTCTCTACAACTTTTTCATTTACGACCATCCTGTTTCATATCCAAGCACCTTCTTAAATAGGGTAGGATGCCCCTCTAACCACCTCGAGCTACTCATGGGTAGGCCACATGCTAGATGTTAATCACACCCTTCCAACATTGAGTGTTTATGTCACACTAAAACCCTACTTATCCACCACTAACTGCGCAATGATTCTATCCTAGAATATTCTTTTCTTGAGTCTCAAGCTTCCATGCAGCAACCTTATCCACTCAATACGTCTAACCGTAGCCTCATGTGTTTTCCATGTGATTCCATAACACAAAATATGGCTAAGTCCTTAAACCCTTGTTCTTCTTCCACGCACACCCTAGTTTAAACTCAAACCCTTTCCTTGCGCACTTTTCCCCCGAGTGCTTTTCTCTTGTACCACCTTCCGTACGTGTGATGTCCTTCTACCTTAAGACTAAGTCAATTTAGGGCCCAAAATTACCCCACACTTCATGTGTTATCTATCCCTAGAAAAACTCTAATCTTTCACCAAATAATAAAGAATAGGAGAAATGAAATAATCTGTAATTGAATAAATAATGGAAGAATAGAAGGATCATCTTCTTGCTACATGAGGAGTGGGAAGTATTTCTTCATAGATGCTTCAATTTTATCCCAAACATCTACCTCACCTTAAAGTGCATGTTGAAGTAAATCACCCACCAATGCACTAACTTCATCAAAACTTAGTTCATCTCCCTTAGCCTTTAGCGTATCTGCGATGTTTTCCATCTGCTTGCTAAGGTCACCCAACACATCCATCTTGTGAGTGACTTGGGGTACAATTCCTTTAATTTATTTTTAATCAAAACCCTCAAGGTTTTGATCACCTCTGATTTCTTTTGAATTCGGCCAAGATATTAACTCACTCACTTTGATTACCCTTGTTTTTCTCTTAAAATTCCTTCAAATCCGCCTCATGGCTAGCAACCAATATGCTTTCTACTCTATATATGTCACCGCAGAGTTATCATACACAACTTCGACCATCTTTACCATGATCTCACACTGAGGCAAGGAGCTTGGAGTACCAGTTATTATCTCCCCAATCTTCAACTTTTATTCTTCCTTCTGGTGTGCCATCACCTCTTGACCGACTCAATGCAAGAGGTTGCCTCTCCATGGTGAGTATGCGCGTTAATTCTTCCAAGCAATGCATGGTCGACTCATACTTCTACTCAGGAGGGGCAAGTCCAGGTGCTTTAAGATAATGGCATTTGAAATAACCTCTATCTTTTTGTAGACTTCACACACCTTTTCCTTTTCATCCCTCAACTCATGCCTTAACTGCGCATTGATCAATTCCTTCTGTTTTATCTCCATGTCCTTCTCGATGATCTCCTTGTTCTTCTTCTTCAAGTTTTTTCTCCAAGACTCTTATTCTATCATTTCTGCTAAAAGTCTTACTTCCACCTCCACCGACACTTTGTTGAGTGCGTTGCAAACTTTCTCATCCGACAGTTGTTGGGCATTCACAAGAGGGTTTACTCCCTTGGCATCTGGTGTCTTCATCAATGCATCACTATTAACCTCAAACTCGGGCTCATCAATGTGGGACTTAAAAGCCTAGGATAGAATTTTCCTTATGCGTGGGTACACACTCTCTTCATCAAAAGATGACCAAGCAAGGAGTTGGTCTGTGGGCACTATGCTTTGGAAACATGCACACAATACCTTTCTTGGATCATTAATATAAGTCATGGCATATTCTGCGTTACTACTACACCCTTTCCACATGTGTGTGCTTTGTTAGGAACCTTACTACTAAGGTGGGATCTCCACCCATGCTCCTATACTCCTTTTCCACACTCGCACTCTCCTCTGTTTCCTTTAGCACATCATCGACGTTATGCTCTACCATGTGCTCCACTAAATATTGTATAATACCCACCACCTCCTTCTCTATTGTGTCATATATCTATTCTCTGGTTCGGGGTCAAGGTCTTTTGAGCATGCATGTCTACTTCCTCACTTCCTCCTTTGTTATGGGTGCCCTCCTCATACCCATTCTTCTCTTCATCTCTTTCTTCATCGAGACTCATGTATATCATGAACAGGGGGACTCTTACCTTCATTATGATCTTCATCCTCCTCCTTAGATTCATCACCCTTCATGGTCTCTGTTTCTCAGTCTAAGCTTTGCACAAATTTCTACTTATTCTTCATCGGTGACTCCTCTAACACAGGGACTCTTCTTTTCTAGTATCTTTTCCTTAACAAGAGACTTCTTTCGGTGAGAGTAAGTGTTCGTCTCAGAAATGTATGTGTGCTCAATGCCTTTTCTACTAGAGTCTCCTCTCATTCCCTCTTCTTTAAAAATGTTTTCCTTCTCTCGTGGGGTCTTTTGGGATAGATATGTCATCCTCAACATAAGTGCCCTTTTCAAATTTGGGCCTTAGACATACATACACCCTTGTTTCCGTTCTCCCTGTAATAGGAAATGTCACCGGTTTCAACATATGTACATCATAAGAGACATACTTCTCTACATAAGCATGCTTCTTGGGATACACCAATGTTTGACGCAACTCACAGTAATCCTGATCTACTACACTTAGATAAAATCTAAGTTTCTTTGCCTCCTTAAACCGATTGACCACGCTATGAAAGTATTGCACTATGAAAGAGAAGGGCAACTTACACCAAGGGCTCTTGGTGCCATCGAGTAAAAAGTAAACCCACCGATACACAAAAATAAGCCTCTCCATCCACCAATGCCAACAATTGTTCAGGAATTCTCCACTCTACCCTGAACGTGTTTTGTTTGTACCACTTCTCCAAGTGTGTCTTATGAGTAGCCATCGTCATGTCACAAGTGTCTTTTTCAAATCTTTTAGTAGGGAGGGGTACTTATTCGGCATCTTGTTAGTGTAAAATCATAGCACCCCTAAGTGCCTCGTAACTAGATGAGTTATGACTTTCAAGTGTGATTGCATAACATGGAGCATCTCTCAAAGTGTGGGACCTTACGAGTTGAGAGAGCTCTCCAGATTAAGGCCAGTTCCTATTCCTTTGTTCAGGTGCACACAAATAAATTTCAGAGGATCTACTCTAAACCTACTATATCTTACCAAGGAGACAGGGTTGAGAAAATGTGAGAAAATAAATATAAGCTAACGAGGTGATGCACCAAAGGAATGTTAAACACTCATTTTGTAAGATAACACAGACCATAGAAATGCAATGCAAACACCATGCATAGATAACCAAACTGCAATGAGAGATTAGAAGGCAACAATAAACACATGAGAGGGTCGAGAATCATCCACAGACATATATTATTGCTCCAAAATCGATACAATGCATTACAATGGCCAAGAGGAAAAATATTGTATTACAACTTGAATGGGAGGTTTAGAAACTCCACAAATTTGCTTATAGACAAAGGAAGAAGGGAGAGTGCAAAACAAAAATGTCCAACCCTTTAAAAAGATTCCAGCTCCTTCTTTTATAGATGCAACAAAGAGAGAAGAAGAAAAGAGGCGAGAAACTTGATTTGGAACTCACTCTCACCATAAATGCTCTTACAAATCCACACACAATCTTTCAATTCCACTACTCCATATCTCGATCGGTGCTTTGAAGAAAGAAGAACAATGGATCAAATCCAATTTGATCTAGTTGTTGGAGTAATCAGATTGTGTATTAATGGCACAAAGACATTTTCCCATTTTTCACCCACCTAACCTCACCAAAATTAAAGTTTTAGGTTTCCATGGTGTAGATGAGGTCGAGACCTTTCCAATGGTGCCAAATTTGTTGAATTTCAGATCATTGGGTCAAAAGATATGTCCATTTGAATGTTTGGGTCGGCTTCGTACAAAAATGGTGAAAACCAGTTAGCAGAACGGGTCTGTGGGCCTGAAATTCACTTTTTGCCAAAAAACCATCTTCGGGTCTACCAGTCTGCATTTTCCATTAGGGTGAGAAATCACTCAAGGCCCACCGGCCTGCATGTAATTTAGGCCTGACACGTGGCTCCTTGGGCATTGGCAGAGGCACGACTCATTTTTATACTTTATGTCTCTTGGAAACGAAGCCAAAAAGTTAAAATTACTCCCAAAGACCTACCTCCCTGCTTTGACTTAGAACATGGCCACGTGGAGGGATGGCACTCTTTGGGGATCACTTTTGAATTTTCTTTTGAATTTGTGCCGGGATGACATGTGGCTTCTTCTGCGGTTTTGCTTTGTCCCTTTATGTTTTTGATTAAATCCTTTTCTTTTGGCATGGGCCATACATCTGACCATGGACACGTGAAGGCTTGGCGCTTATCTAAGGACCCACTTTTAGATTTATCTTTGAAGATGCATCAGCTGACACATGGAAGCCTTGTGCTCCTTTGAGTCTCCACTTTGGGTTATGCCTTTGAATGTGCGCCATTAAGACATGTGGCACATTCGCGCACTTCATACTTAACCAATTTGGGCCTGCTTTTATTTGACCTTTGTTGACCCCTGGCCACGTGGAGGGCTGGTGCAAGTTTGAGTCTTTGCCTTGGGCTCCCATCTTGAAATTACGCCTAGGCTGACACATGGTAGCCTTGCACTTGTTTGGAATTTTCAACAATCGCCTCTATCCTTTTTGGGCCTGAGACACATGGAAGCTCTGCACTCATCTGGGAATCACCTTTTTCTTTGACCCTTGAAGGTGCGCCATTTGAACACATGGAGGCTTCCGCCTGGTTCTCTATACTTAATCATTTTGGGCCCGCTCTGTCCCTTTTTGACTGGGACACGTGGAAGCTTGGTGCTTGTTTGAGCCTCCACTTTTAGGTTTAACCTTTAGAGATGCGTCGGTGAGGTACGTGGAGGCTTTCGTTAATTCTTCCATCCTTAGTCAATTTTAGCTCATTTTGAATCATTTGTAAAGCCTAAAGACTTTGAGCCTTTCTATATTATTCTCTTTTGAGCCTACGATTTATTGACACCATTTACTCTTCCCGACCCTCGCTACTCCATTCAGTAGAGCCCGCCCTGCAACCTGTTTGTTGGATTTGAAACATGGGCTCATACGACGGAACTGTCCCTTAGATTTCTTCCTACACGGGGTCGTGTTTGATCAATTTTTCCGGGGGAAAAATTTAGATAACAATTTGGTGACTCGCCGGGACGTCACTCGCCTTTAGAGGAATAAACCGATTGCCTTATTGTATCTATTGGATGTAGAGTCATGGTTGGTGGCCTAGTGTTGGTCCTGTTCTTCTAGAAATGAACACTATGGGACCGATTTTAGTTGATCTATATTTGTTCTATTAGAAAATGAGAAACTATTACAACAACTATTTTTCTCCTGTTGCATGCGGTGAAGAGCCCGTGCATTCACCTGGAGGCTCGTTGAATCAGTATAACGACACAAAACTTGGAGCAACAAAAACCTGTGCCACAACACTTAGGGAAACAAAACCTATGCTACAACAAAACAATGTGCATATGCACTTGGATAAATTAAAGTCTATGCTAATATTTACAAGGGTGGAACCTTCCCTTTCAGTAGCAATGTTTGAGATGGATCCCGTTAACTGGGATCTGTAATTCTTCGCCATCCAATTTAGCTAGTTGGAAGGCATTGCTACTTTTACACCTTGTGATCATGTAAGGGCCACTCTAAATGACATCAAATTTGGAATGTTTTCCTATATTTTCTGATTTAGAACCAAGTCTCGCTTCTTGAAAGGCCCTTATTCTTGCTTTCTTGTCAAAACTCTTCTTGATCAATGCTTGATCCTTTTCCATGCTTTGTATTGCCTCGCTCTCTTGCTTCTCCTACTTCCATCGGCTTTGCATACCTGATTTCCATGGGTCCAAAATCAACCAGGCCCAATTGTTTCATGAGCTCCAGTGGGAAAATCCAATGATATGGGCAAATATACAAGCTTGTATGGGGAGCTACATGTGGATCTTTTGGATGTGATCCTATTAGTCCATAGAGCTGATTTGAGCTTATATGCCAAGTTCTCTCGATTTTCATCAAGAATCTTTTGATAATCCTTAATAGGTTCTTGTTTGTGGACTCTACTTGGCCATTACCATGAGGGTAATAGCTTTATGAAGTCTTTGAGGTATACACGATTCCCGATAGCCCATTGGTGATCCTTATACCAAGGAATGCCAATGCATTATCTGATATAATAGTGGTAAGGACTCCAAACCTGGTGGCTATTCCTTCATAGAAATCCAAGATGTTGGATTCATTTGCTTCCTTAAGAGCCACTACTTCAGTCCACTTGGTGAAATAGTCTGTTGTTGTAAGTATCCACTTGTGGCCTTGGCTTGAGTTTGGGTTGATCACTCTAATGAAGTCTAGTCCCCATTGCATGAATGGCTGATCCAATGAAATTGGATGAAGGGCAGGCTGCTAACTTCTCCTTCCCTGTGAAGAATGCACACTTCTTGCACTTCTTGATCCATGAGTAGCAATCCCTAAACACCGTAGGCCAGTAATAACCAACTTTCATGATCTTGAGAGTTGTTACTCGAGGAGAAAAGTGGCCTCCTGCTTCTCCATCATGGAAATCATGCAACACTTTCTCAATTTGTCCTATCCCAATGCACCTCAATAGGACACTATTGATATCCTTTTTAAACAAGACACCACCAACAAGCACATATGGGATGGCTTGTAGTCTGAAGTATCTCCTTTTTGCTTTGTCCCATTCTAGAGGGCACAAACCTATTTGGAGATAATGCACCAAGGCTTGGGTCCAACATGGAATAGGTGCATCATTAGCTAGTTGTTCTTGATCATTCATGTAGTAATAGGACAACCTCTTCTTCATCCACTAACTTAGCTTGTTGCTTGGAAGCTAGCTGCTCACACAGACCCTTGCCATGAACCAATTTGGTCACCTTGATCTCAATGTCATATTCCATTACGAGTGATCCAACCTACTCTCTTCTCATTCAAGTCCTTGTTTAGGAGAAAATCCTTGACACCAACATGAGATACTAGCAGTTGAATCTTATTGTTTGAGACCAAGTGTCTGAACTTCTTCAAGCTCCTAATAATAGTAAGGACATGCTTCTCAATGAAAGAGTACTTTACCTCATAGTTCTCCAAGTTCCGACTGAAGAAGGCTATGGGTTTTTCTGAACCTTCCTTGTTGGGCTATACCAAGATGGTGAGATGGTGTCTGACCCTCCAAAAGCATACAACATGAAGTCTTTTGAGAAGTATAGGTTAACAAGAGTTGGGGCTTGTGATATTGCAAGCTTGATGGCCTCAAAACTCTCTTTGCCTTCTACTTTCCATTTAAATGCAAGACTCTTCTTTAACATCATTGTTAAAGGCTTCAAAAGAGTGGAAAATTTAGGTATAAACATGTGAGTAAAGTTTATCCTCCCAAGAAGATTTGGAGAGAATTTTTGTGTTGTGGCAATGGAAGTGTCCTGGATGGCTTCAACTCTTTCAAGATCAATTGTTAACCCTTCTCTAGAGACAATGTGGCCCAACAATTTACCCTCATGTGCCAAGAATACACATTTCTTTGGGTTTAAGGACACTTGAACCTTCTCCATCTCTGGAATAATTGTCTAAGGTGGAAGAGATGGTCTGCAGCATTCTTTGAGAAGACAATGATATCATCTAGATACACCAGAACAATATTGTTGATTAATCCTTTGAATGCCATGTCCATAGCTTGTTGAAATGTTGCTCCAGATTTGATAGTCCAAATGGCATCTTCTTGTAAGCATATGTACCCCATTTGGTGGTGAAATCTATCTTGAACTAATCTTCCTCTTTCACCATTATCTAGTTATAGCCTAAGTATCCATCTAGCAATGAAAACCTCTCAGATCCAACTACAACCTATAAGATCTGTTCCATTGATGGAAGTGGATAGTGATCTTTGAGTGATGCTCTATTTAGATCATGAATGTCCACACATAGTCGATCACTCCACTTCTTTTCCTCACAGGCACCAAGTTTGCAACCCAACTTGAGTGATTGATAGGGAAGATGATGCTGGCCTCAATAAGTTTGTTCAACTACTTTCTCATGAGAGGCTCTATGCGAGGGTTCACTAGACTTTGCTTATGTGCGAAAGGCTTAGATTGGATCCACTCGATTGTGTCTTTGTACAACTTTGGGTTGAAGCCTCTTAAATATTTGTAAGTCTAGGAAAAGACATCTAGGAATTATTGACAAAGTTGAATAAACTCAGATTTTTCTTGTTGAGTGCTTACCTTGCCAATCTGCAACGTTTTTCCTTCTTCTATGAAAATGGGCTCTGAATCTTCACCCTTTACTTGAATATTCTCCTTCTCCTTTTGGAATTGGTCATTTGGGTTGAAGATTGATTCCAAAGTGACAAGACCCTTTGGTAGTTTGTTGGTCCTCAGCTGCACCACTTGATCACCATACTGCTGCTCCAGTTTGTCTTGGTTTCTAGAGGAGAAATCAACTTCTTCTTGTAGAAAGTTGACAATTTTTTGATCATTCTTGAAGACTTGCCAACTTGTGTTATTATCAGGGACAAGCTGGTCTCACAACCACTTTGATATGGGGCTGAGATTTATCACTCTTGATACTCTCTACAACATCAAATGCTGCCCCAATTGCTACCAATATGTCTGCTACTTCATTCTTCTTCCTTAGAATGGAATTGATGTTGAATGCTTCAAAATCCTCGATGAGGTCCCATACCCAATTCTTATAGCTCTTTAACAGATCATTCTTGGCAGCATTTTTTCCTCGGACTTGATTAGCAACTAGTTCACTATCACCAAACACTTGCAAGTTCTTTATACCCTTTTCCTTGCCCAATGCAATCCATGGACCAAGGCTTCATACTCTGTTGTGTTGTTTGAGAAAGAAAATTAGAAATGGAAAGATGAGTAGTATTTCATACCTTGAGGGGAAACAAGCATAGCTCCTCCTCCGGCTCCTTGTCTACTTCTTGAGCCATCAAAGAATAACTGCCATACCTCATTATCATCTTTGTGGTCTGGCTTAATGATGTTAGGAAGAGGATGATTCTCCTCATGCAAACAGTAGACTCCTAGCTCAGATTCCTCCATCTCCTTATAGGGGTCAAAAGCATGCCTCTTGTTCGCCCACTCATTGAGGGTTAATTCTAGGATACACCCCACTTTGGTATCTCGCTTCACAAGTGCTTGGGAGATCCTCTTGATCAAAGGCCGAATAATTGGCATTGATCGGGATGGGTACATAAGACTCAATATGGTAATCTACAATGGGCTTAGATCTGATTATAGCCTTAGCTCCATACCTTGTTCTAAAAGCATGTGCGACCAATCAGCAGATAGATAGCCTCCAATCTTAGCAGTGAAGTCTCTCAACAAACACAATGCAAAATGTGGTGGCAAGTCTATTACTGATACATTTTGCAATATAGTCACATTGGGGCATGCGTACAGTGTGAGGCTTAAATATTTGATGACTCCAACTATCATTACGCTGTCCCATCTAATTGCAGTACGCCCCTGGAGATGACTTTGTATTAAAGTCCCCGGTGATTGGCTATTTATTTTGGCATTCAGCAAAGCTACTTGCCCTCAGATCAATCATGCAATTATGTACCAGTTTGTCTCCAATGATCAATGAAACATAAAATGGAGGGGGCTTTGATTCTTACCTTGTTGTCCTCTATGGTTTCCTTCAGGCTGAACCGCATTTGTAAACACTTTCTCTTGCGTTGGTTAGGGGGTGATTTGGGCTTGACCAATTGGCCATAGCATTCTGCAACAAATCTCTCTAACTGGAATGGCCAATGAACCCACATTGAAATGTTCACATTTGTCTTCTTCATTTGTTCAATGATGTTAAATGAGCTATCCTTTTGCTGCCCCTTTCCTAGTACATTTTTCTCTTGCACATGGGTCGTTGCAACCGGTGCCTGAGTGGGTTTGGAAGGTGGCTTGGGCTGACTCTGCATATTGGGAGTTGCATTTTGAGTGCCAATACCTTGTGGGATAATAGAAGGTTGAGGATTACCTAAGTTTGATGATTGTCCCTCTCCAATATTCCTCTTCTTGGACCATGTATTGACAGCTACACTTTGAGAAGGGGCTTGATTCATACCACAAAAATCTTGACCTTCCAATTGACAAGCATAGTTTCACTTGGAGATGCTTCTTGTTGAACCCCCTGCTATTGATTTTCCTCTTGGTTAGACTCTTGTGACACACCAATGGTCTATACCATCAAGGCCTAGTTTAGTGCACCATTAAAACACATTGATTGGTTATGGGGCTGATTACATGGGAAACACCAATCATATTCTTGTGCCATGTTGTTTTGTGTTGGAACCAAGGCCCTTGATGTTGAAGTTGTGTTTGGATCATATGACCGAGAAAGGCCTAGCAGCTTGAGGTTGTCCTTGGTTTTGGTTCTAATTTGCAACCTAAGTTGGTGGTCTATTTTATTGATATGGGGGTCTAGCCTAATATTGAGCTTGAGGCTAATATGGCCTAGAACTCTAAGCTTGCTTTGCCTTTTGATAGTCACTAGCTCATTCCCTAGGTTTTCAGAATTGTTTCATAACTTCTTGAAGCTCTTTTGAAGTGCTAGAAGATGAGGTGGAGGCCTCAACTAAACTTTGATTCCTAGGAGTAGGTATAAGAGCTAATGTGGGTGTCTGACTAGTGCTTGGATCTCCTAGTTCTAGGTATAGAGGCATAGGTGGCCTAGGAGAAAACTTCTAGCTTTGAATCGGATAATTTTCAGTTCTAATGGAAATGTTATAGGCTGCAGGTAAGGTGGTGCCTCCCATTGATTGAATCATTAAAGCAATGTCAAAATTTAGAGCTCTAAGAAAGTATAAGAAAGCACCTTCATCTGTGGGCCTTACAACCAATGGAATCATGTCCATGTCCTTTGGAATCGAAGTTGAAATTTGTCACTCCTCATTAGGAGCCCTCTTGATTGTTGTTAAGTGATCCAAAAAGGATAGATTATATCCCTTCTCTCAAAATTGGTTGTGAAGAGCTCTGCACAAATGGTCCCAAGTTTGAATAGAGCCCGTTGTTAGAATCTGAACCATTGTGAAGCATTACCTTTGAGTGAAGATGCTAATAACTTGAATGCAATGTCCATCTCGGTGATCTCATGAATTGCATTGGACATTTACAATGTCTTGAATATGTCACTAGGATAAGTTTGGTTCTCTCCGGTGAAATGGGAAATGCTCTTTAATGATGTAACCGGGATTGGATTTTGTGTATTGAGAGCAAGTGGGCATTCAGGTGAAGTCGAAATAGGGGTTGGGTGGTTGTACCATTATGATTGGCCTGAGAACCCTTGTGGATTGAATGAATGACCTACCAGGAGGAGGTGTTGACAAGGTTCTGTTTGGTGGAGATGGAGACCTTTGGGCTCTTCTCCCTCTTCTCCCTCTATCTGGGGACAAGTGTAGGTAGAAAAACAATCCATCCTCTCTAGTTCTTGACCTTGTTTGTATCCTTCTCATGAACTTGAAAAACTTGGACTATTGAAACTAGTGGATTTTGATCCTTTGGGAGATGCTAGATGTGTAACCTTCATATCATCTTAAAAGCTAACAACTTACAAGCAAGTGCACATCAATCTTGCTACAATAAAGATGGAGACCTCTTGTCCCACCGGGCATGCCAAAACTATTAGTGTAGAATCAAAAAACCCCTGAGTGCCTGCAACTAGATGAGTTGGGACTCTCAGTGTGATTGCACAACATGGAGCATCTCTCAAAGTGTGGGACCTTGTGAGTTGAGAGAGCTCTCGGATTAAGGCCGGTTCCTATTCCTCTATTCAGGTGCACACAAATAAATTACAGAGGATCTACTCTAAACCTACTCTATCTTACCAAGGAGACAGGGTTGAGAAGATGCAAGAAAATAAACCTAAGCTAACGAGGTGATGCACCAAAGGAATGTTAAACACTCATTTTGCAAGCTAACACAAACCATAGAAATGCAATGCAAATGCCATGCACAGATAACCAAACTGCAATGAGAGATCAGAAGGAAACAATAAACACATGAGAGGGTCGAGAATCATCCACAAACATATATTATTGCTCCAAAAGTCGATACAGTGCATTACAGTGGCCAAGAGGTAAAATCTTGCATTACAACTTGAATGGGAGGTTTGGAAACTCCACAAATTCACTTATAGACAAGGGAAGAAGGAGAGTGCAAAACAAAAATGTCCAACCCTTTACAAAGAGCCCAACTCCTTCTTTTATAGATGCAAGTGAAGAGAGAAGAAGAAAATAGGCAGGAAACTTGATTTGGAACTCAGCTACTAGCCATTAATGCTCCTACAAATCCACCCACAATCTATCGAGTCTGCCGCTCCATGTCTGCTTGGCGCTTTGAAGAAAGAAGAACGGTGGATCAAATCCAATTTGATTTGGTTGTTGGAGTGATTAGAATGTGTATTAATGACATGAAGACATTTTCCCATTTTCACCCACCTAACCTCACCAAAATTAAAGTTTCAGGTTTCCATGGCGTAGATGAGGTCGAGACCTTTCCAATGGTGCCAAATTTGTTGAATTTTGGGCATTGGGTCAAAAGATATGTCCATTTAAATGTTTGGGTTGGGTTTGTACAAAAATGGTGAAAACCAATTAGCAGAACGGGTCCGCGGGCCCAAAATTCACTTTTTGCCAAAAACCATCTTCGGGTCCGCCGGTCCGCATTTTCCATTTAGGCGAAGAAATCACTCCAAGGCCCACCGACCCGCATGTAATTTAGGCCTGACACGTGTCTCCTCGAACATTGATGGAGGCACGACTCATTTTTATACTTTGTCTCTTGGAAATGGAGCCAAAAAGTTAAAATTACTCCCGAGAGACCCGCCTCCCACTTTGACTTGGAACATGGCCACGTGTAGGGTGGCACTCTTTTGCGGACTACTTTTGAATTTTGATTTTGAAGTTGTCTTTGAGGTGACATGTGGCTTCTTCCATGGATTTTCTTTGTCCCTTTATGTTTTTGACTAAGTCCTTTTGCTTGGAGGGGCCATACATTTGACCAGGGACACGTGGAGGCTTGGTGCTTATCTAAGGACCTGCTTTTAGATTTATCTTTGAAGATGCGTCGAGATGACATGTGGAAGCCTTGCGCTCCTTTGAGTCTCCACTTTGGGTCGTGCCTTTGAATGTGTGTCATTAAGACATGTGGTGCCTTCTGCCTGCACTTCATACTTAACCAATTTGGGCCCACTTTCTATTTGACCTCTGTTGACCCCGGCCATGTGGAGGGCTGGTGCAAGTTTGAGTCTCCGCCTTGGGCTCCCATCTTGAAATTGCACCGAGCTGACACGTGGTAGCCTTACGCTTGTTTGGAATTTTCAACGGCCGACTCTATCCTTTTCAGGCCTGAGACACGTGGAAGCTCTGCGCTCATCTGGGAATCACCTTTTTCTTTAACCCTTGAAGGTGTGCCATTTGAACATGTGGAGGCTTCCACTGGTTCTCTATACTTAATCGTTTTGGGCCTGCCTGTCCCTTTTTGACTCACGGGACACGTGGAAGCCTCGGTGCTTGTTTAAGCCTCCACTTTTAGGTTTAACCTTTGGAGAAGTGTTGGTGAGGCACGTGGAGGCTTCCGCTAATTCTTCCATACTTAGTCAATTTTAGCTCATTCTGAATCATTTGTAAATCCCAAAAGACTTTGAGCCTTTCTTTGTTCTTCTCCTTTGAGCCTCTAGTTTCTTTGACACTTTGTTTTCTCTTCCTTGACCCCGTTATTAGAGCCCTCCTGTAACCTATTTTTTGGATTTGAAATGTGGGCTCGTGCAATAGAATCATCCTCTTGGATTTCTTCTGTGCGTCGTCGGTTTTGATCAATTTTTCCGTGGGCAAAATTGAGATAACATGTACGTAAAAATTTATCCGACCCATCAAGCACTCCAATTTCTGAAAACACAATGGTGAGAAGGACGTTACCATACATAATATTTTCTCTATCATGCATGATGTCTATGATCTCCTCTGCGATAAAGGATGAAAGGTTGTAGATTGTTCCCTCTAAGATCTTGTGGCAAACGTTCAACCAACTCTTGTTTACCTGTGTCCACCTCTCTTTCCCGTTTAACTTTGTGACTAGGTGTATGACCATCCTCATGACAAAGGTCGGTGCAGTGCATGAAAATCCTCATGACAGGGTTGGTGATCGCAAAGATATAAAAATAGCACAAACCCTTCTTGTACTCATATGCCGAAACTATCTTCTTGATGGCCTCCTTATCACACAAGTCATCATCTAGTAGCTCTCCTTTGTAGATAATGCTAGTGTACTTGGAAATTAGCTAAGGAGTTATGCACATTCTTCGTCTATGAAATAAAAGTGATCCTCATGCATGCACGACATCAGCCATTGGTATAACCTTTGGGCTTTCCGAAATAGGGCAACTCGTAGAGTTGTAAGAGTCCAGCCTTCTCCAACTTGGTTTACACCTCGTCATCATACATAGGTTTTCCATCCTATGTCCTCCTTCCTGTGGGGTGAACCAACTCCAGTGTCATTTATTTTTCAGTGGTGCTTTTCTAATGGTTGTAGTCACTCATGGCCATCTTGTGTATGTGAGACACCCATTCCTTCCCTAACAACATGCCATCTGGGTACTACATCTCTCGTGTACCACTCTTCATTAAAATTGGTCAAAATGACTAGTTTTTTCCTTTGCCCTTCTTTGGTGAAGTGTTCGCTCCCTTCCTTGGTGCCATTTCTCTTCTCCTCGGACCTGTAATTCCTTCCTTGCGTTTAGTTTCACCACTACTCAAACCCTCAGCTCTACTCCTACAAAATCTCCTTGAAAACTCATGCCCTAGCTTTGTAAACCCTAACCTAGAGCACCCTTTTTCCACAAGGTAGCGTAATCACTCACGGAATCCACTAAACAACCTCCTTCGCATACGCTCATGTACTCTACTCCCAATTTCTTCAAAAATTATTCAATTTCTCACATTCGTACACCACTTTTTGTAACTTTTCTCGTAAGAACACCTTAGATCGCAAGAGCTCTTCAATATCAAATGCAAGATGAAAAAAAATAGCTTGCCCGACCTTCTATTTATAGTTTCCTTCTTTTCTGCACAACCTCATATGCCACCTACCAACATACAACCACATTAAATTTGAATTTTTCCAATGCTTTCCTTATGCACTTTTTTTTGTTCAGTGCTTTTCCTCCGTGCCGAATCCTACGTGAAACCCTCACAACCTTCTCGGCACACAAGACCGCATTAATCAACCATAGTCCTTGTCATTTCCTACCTCATTTTGTTATGCCCTTATATCCTTGTACATGGTTTCCTAAAATCCTTTTAACACCATTCTTCCATCATGAACACTTATGTTACGCACCTTCCTCCATCCTATGTGCCTTTGACTTCACAATAGGGCCACCATCCAACATTTCTCTCAACACTTACCACATCCTTCTCTCGAAGTTATCTTTACATTCCATCCTACACTAAATAAATGCATGGAGCTTTGCACATTAAAACCATTTTAAATAGTAAGTGGCTACCAAAGACACAAGCGTGCCCACAACAAAAACAAACTAAAAATAAAGCAAAGCAACAAAGAAGGGAAACACATGAAAGGAAAATGAATTAAGGGAAATCCTAACCTAACTGGAAATACTACCTTATTTACAAACACGTTCAAGACTTATTTATAGTAGGGCTTTAGCCTACTCCCATTAAATTAACTGGGAAACCTTGTTCCATCAAGTGCCTCTAATTGGCAAGTGTCCGAATTAAGTATGCAAGTGATAATGTATGGCCCCAACCAATGCACTTTGAGTTTCCTAGGATGGCACATAAACTTAGAATCATAAAGTAGAACCATCTGCCCAACCTCAAACTACTTATTCTTGATGTGTCTATCATGTCATGCCTTCTACCTAGCTTTTTCCATTTTCTGACTCCATCGTGCTATTGTACGTCTTTCATCCAACTGCATTAACTTGTCAATCCTTTCCTCAAGTGCTTGTTCATCAGCTAAACCTCTTATATGCACAATACACAATGATGGTAACATGAATTCAACAGGTAACACAACCTCCATGCTAAACACCAATTGAAAAGGTGTGGCCTTGTTTAATCATTTATAAGTTTTCTGATATGACCATAACATGACAAAGAATTTTTCATCCCAATCCTTTCTCCCAACATCACAAATATGGTCAACGTGTGACTCAAAATTTTTTGTTAAAGGCTTCGTTGTCCCATTAGCTTGTGGGTGATAAGGGGTAGTCTTGTGATGGGCCACCATGAACTCAACCAACAAGATTCTAACCATCTCATTTAGGAAATGAGTACCCTTATCACTTGTTAAACTCAGCGAGGCATCCATACCTATTGATTATATTTTCCCATAAGAATTTAGCTATTATTTGCACGCGTGTAATCCTTCATAGGTGTTACTTCTTCCCACCGTGTAAGATAGTCTACATGCATGTAACGATATAATGCGAACTTGTCCTTCCTACAATGGGGAAATAGGGCCCACAAAGTCAATTACCCATTTTTCGAACAAATTTGCGTTGGAAATTGGTATTAATGGCATTTCATCCCTTTTCATTGGTTTACCAAGGTGCTGGAAATGGTCATAAGCCTTGCAATACTTTATACAATCCTTGTAAACCATTTCCCACCAAAGGCCAGCTAAAAGGATCTTGTGCATGGTCACATTCCCCACATAATGTCCTCCTGTAATTCCACCATGAGCCTCTTCCATGATTGTAGTGCACTCATGTTCTAGTACGCACCGACACAAAAACTCATCATGGCCTAGCTTGTATAGGTCTCTACCAATTAACATATAGGTGCACGCGATATGGCTAATAGCTTTCTCTCCAATTCCTTCATCCCTTTTGGCATCACACCCATTCATAAGAACAAGGCAATATCTTCCAATGTATGTATGATTAAGCTCTGAATAAGCGTGCATCCGACATCATATCCTCAATGCTTTACATGTCCTCACCTGAAGTAATCCTTGACAAATGATCAAGTCCCAAATTTCTTTTCCTAGTTTCACCACAACCGTAAACTCAAACTCCTAAAATAATAGTATCCAACGGAATATGCACCCTTTAAAAATGGGCTTGTTCACCAAGTACTTTAATGTCATGTGGTATGTGTAGAAAATAAAAGGGTTTCTTCAGAAAATCCGCCTAAATTTGTGCAACACGTAGATTATTGACAATGCCTCACACTTTTGGTAGTATAATTCTATTTTGTTGGGGTAAGTTTCCTACTAGAAAAACACAAGGGATGATCAAAAATCCCCTCACTAGGTGCATCTAAGATCCGCCCAAATTTCCATGCCCGAAGCATCAATATGCACATGGAACAACTTATCCCAAGAAGGAAAGCATAAGATGGGCACGATAGTGAGTTTTTCCTTTAATGTGTTAAAATCTATTTGTTGTGCCTCATCCCAATGAAATCTCCCTTTATGCTTCAACAACTCCTCCAATGACATGACTATCTTGGCATAGCCTTTAATGAATTTCCTATAGTACCCCGTATGTCCTAGAAATTCACGCACAATGCTTTGATTGGTAGGCTCCTCTAATCCCAAAATAACAACAATCTTGGCAGGATCTACCAATAAGCCTCCTTACATATGATATGACCAAGTAACGTGCCAAAAGGAGTGGTGAAGATACATTTATTAATATTCAGAGAGATGCTCAACTACCTGCACCTCTCAAACATCAGCCTTAGGTTGTCACAATGATCCTTTACTAATCCATAAACCATCTAGTCATCCAGGTAGACTTGAAGAAATTTATGAATGAAGTCTTGGAAGGCCTACACTACAATGTGCGAAAACACAACGGGCACATTATTAAGCCCAAAGGGCATGACGGTATAGGAAAACTTCCCACTCGGTTGTAAAAGTGATCTTGTCTTGATCTTCCTTTGTAATTCTAACTCCGATGATATCCCGAGAATCCATCGTGAAAGAATAGATCTCCCATCCCGTGAAACCATCCAAAATATCCTCAGTGAATAGGGTTGGGAAAGGATCAATGACACACACAGCATTCAAATCTCTATAGTTAACAAAAATCCATATTCTCCCATCCTTTTAATATTGATTACCATTGAAATTACACACTCTGATTCTTCAACGGATTCAATGATGTCAATCGCTATCATTTTTTCAATTTCCTCCTTAACTTTTACATGTAGATTCAGATTCATCCTATAAGGTCTCTTCCGAATTGGGCGCACATCTTCCTTTAACTTGATCCTTATTTCTCCTAGCAAGGGTGGACTCCTTTAAGCTCATGGTACTTTGCGTGGAAACAAATCCTAAAATTGTGCAGAAGCTCAATAATATTTGAGACCTCCTGGTCATCTAGTAGTCCCCAATAATATCTTCCTTTGGTTCCACCTCCATACCAATGTTAACCTTATTTGTATTTAATGGCTTATGGTAGGTTCTGCTCCTCCTCATAAACACTATCCATAAGCTCGTGTGTTCCTCAAAGTATGGTTAACATATAATTTCTCCACCTCTTCATTGTCTATCAAGTAGACCAAATTTCCTTTCTCTTTCTCTAAGCAAGCGTGCTCAAGTTATACTTCCTCTGATTCTTCCTCCATGAAGTGTGCCCCTAACTCTAGTTCACCTAATAGCTCTAGAATCCTATCCTCCACCATGGCACTATCTCCCAAAGTAAGGTGTTTGACTACTTGCAATGCCTCATTCACAATTGTCTTAGTATTTTGATATTCAAATGTTTGAACAAGATCTGCCATCAAATCCTACCAATTCCCTGTTTGACACCGCAATTCGAATGAATATACCATGCGTGCACATAACCCTGTAAGGTGGAATAGAACTTATGCACCCATAGGGAAGGGGGTAAATCTTCCGTGCCTCCCATCCAAGTCTTCTCACACTCCTAAACATGGCATGAGGTGGATCCCTTCCCATCATAGTCACAAATTTGAGATGGTGCATTGCTTTAGAGAAACCTAACAGAGAGTGCAATTCTCACTTTGCACCACTCTAGAAGATTATCTCGATGTGTCACCCACCGAAATGCTAATGTCCCACATAAAGTGTAAGTTCACATATTTCTCCTTTAATTTTGAAAAGTCCACCAAACTTCCATTGCTCGTAGAAAAATTTCATGGTTTCCTTCACCAAGTATAACTTGGTAATCTGTATTCCTCCCTAGGTGCTTGATTGAGTATGCCTTGGAAACTCGAGTTAGAATTCCCCTCATTTGTCTTCTCACCAGCTCAAAGGTTCCATGCACCCATTGTCACATGCCACACTAGTTGTATCAATTATAGATTGAGCATCTCTCGCACCGAATGACACATTCTCCCGATGGATGAACAACCTCAAGTTCCCTAATGGTGCGAACATAGATCCTATCTAATTCTTCTTCACCCAAAGGTTTTATATAGGGTGCAGACTTCCCATCCGTCAGTGGAATGATCACATGCTCCTCCTTGTTCTCAAAACTGATGTAGCCCTTATTGAAACATAGGTCAACATTGTTTTCATAGCACCAAGGGCACCCAAGTAATCTTTGGGAAACTATCAACCTCAAAGCAAGCTCTAGAACCTCAAAGTCTCTAGTAAACTTTGCCCCTTGAATAGTTATGGATGCACCTTTCAACACTCCTAGAGGCATGGCCTTTGTCTTGTTAGCCATGTACAACACATTCGAAGATGGCTGCAATGGGGGCCTCCCATTTGATTCCATGCATCTAGAGTAAGGACATTGACCTTTGCACTGTGTCAATTAATATATTACTTAGGAGCCACCCATCAACAACTATATTTAGTGTGATCTCCTTATCATAATCAATGTTGTGAGGAGGTAAATTGGCATGTAGGAATTATCTCTCGAGCCACCCTCCAACACGCAACACCTTTTTCTCATACCATTCTACCAACAAAGGAATAATGTTCTCTATGCAACATTTGACACACTTCCCTAACCTCATCCATATCCTGTTGAGGAACCTCAACACTCTTCTTCTATTCCAACTCGGCACGATTGTTCCTTCGGATACTAGATTTCTCATTACGCAAACTCCTAATTACCTCCATGGTCTCTTAGTACACCTCCTTCTGGTGGGTAGGATCAAGATACTTCCCATGTAATACTTCTTCTCTTGTGATAAGAGGTATCTATTTTAATATGTCTTGGGCGTGTGCAGCCTCACGTGTATAGTGACTAAAACAGTTCTAGTTTGAGCTAGCCTTACCCTTAAGCATCTGCTCTTGATCAACTCACTTCAAAACTCACCATCCCCATGCCCCTTCCTTCCTCTAGTTACTCGCTCATGTGCTCATATAACTCCGAGACACTCTTCATACTTGTGCTTCTTTCCACACCATGAGCATTGTAGTAATTCAAGACACTCACACTTGTAGTGTTATGTAGATCCACGCTTTAGCAAGTTCCATAGGAAATTCACTTCTTCCCCCTCTATGATTACCACGACCCTTAATCCTCCCCGAAAGCCTCTTTCTCAACCTCCTTTATCTCGTGCACCCTTTATAATGACAATCCTTAGCCTTATAACTTCTCCCAATGCTGGTTTGGCACACACCAAGATCAATGACATCATGTATTTGGTCATTCAATCTATAATCCTTGGTGTCATGAGTAGTAGATGCGCAAATTTTGTAATAACAAGACACATTCTTATGGATCATGTGCTACAAAGATCGAAACCTACTTACATCATGATCTTTGTGGTAAATCTCACAATCCACTGACATGGTGTGCACCATCCTTCATGGGAAACTGTCCTTTGTGTGTCCTTCTACTTCACATCATGGCACCATAGCCCACTGTGGAGTCTCATGAGTGAGTTCGCAGAAATTGTTTCCAATTTCTTTTCCATGACAACAATTTGTGCTTCTATAAATGGGCTCACTCTAGTATTAATGCTTTTGACGGCCTCAATGCACAAAGTAACCTCCAAGGCCTCACACGGATTCGTGAAGGTCTTATGGGAGAGTTCTCACCTAAAGGGCATGATCAATCCTTTGATGAACCATTGGGCATGCTTTGAGATGGATGGATATCATAAGACAGTTTCAATAGAAGAGTCTTGAAATGTGCATCATAATCCCGCACACTTTCTACCATACCTTGTTGAATATTCTTGAGCGCGCCGATGTGCTTATGTTCAAACTCAAGAATATGGAACCCTGTCGAAAAAGGCATCATGTAACGCAATATAGTCCATCACCTTTTCTTTGTGGATCATATTTCTAGTACCAGCTATGCATGCACCCTTGCAACGTAGTTACAAAATGACTTGCCTTCTACTTTGGGCCAGTGATACCCTTTGCACGCCATAGCAACTCACATTTATGCACATGCTCTAAAGCTTCTTCCACACCCTTGTAATAAGAAAAATGCAAAGACATCTCAAAAAACACTTGTTGAGGTTGTTGAGGACCTTACCCACTAAATCCAAAACCTTGACCTCCTCCTAAATTTCCTCCACCACCAGCACCACTAGATCCACCAACACCTATTCCTCTAGAACCTCCATATCCTCCTATCGTAGGTAACGGGCCTTACGTAGTTATGCCCTGCAAACCTATCGCCACACTAAACTATGTGCCAACAGATCACGAAGTTGATCCGCTTCTATATGTGGTGCTCAAAATTTGTTTTCCCTAGCCTTTCCCAAATGTTGTACAAGACATGATACCTCCAAATATAGGAAATAATTGTGCATCCATAGATGTACCAAATGAAAAATTATACCTCCTAGGAGTCACACAATCGCCAATACCAAGACCAACCGGATTCACATTACTTATCTCCGAATTTAGACAACTAAGTGCCGGATTTGGTAACCGGGTAGGTTTAGATGCACACCTATGGCTCTCTCTCTCTATACGATGAGCTCTCACCAAAATCCAAGGGGTTTCTCTCCCCTGCTTGCCAAGATGGGGTAGCCAGATCGCTTAGGTTCATTGCCCTCCGTGTGAACCTCAAATCCTTCCCATAATGTCTGCCTCCATAATTCCATCACACCGATAACTTCACGTTGTCTCACCAACTCCCTTTCCCGAGCTTCATTATACTTGATCCGCCTCTCTTCCCTTTCCATTTCAGCCGCAAGGTCTGCCATCTTTCACCACACCATCTTCCTTGTCCCACGCCTGGGAGTTTAGCCATCCATAGGAAATTATTCCAAACTCAAAGAGATGATTAGGATCTTGATGGCTAATGGTATAACACGCAAGAATGATCCTCTTGGCTCCTTCAAGAACTCAAACTCAACAACCTCCAGGGAAATAATACGTAGAGATCACACATTCTAAAGTGTATCTAGTCAATAGTCTGCTCCACTATTGATCAACAACACAAGTCTAGGTTAGATCAACATCATGTAACCTTTGAAACTCCTCTTGGGTCTATATACAAGGTTTGTAATACCAACCTTTGACCTTGATGCATATGTTGAGAGCCATTCATACAAATATACTGGGAAGTAATAAAAAAGGTTTCATACAACTCATGATAATGGTGTTCTTGTGCACTGTTTACGTGCATCAAACTTAGGTCATGTATTGAATCTTTGAGAAAACTCATCCTCCATGATTTTGAGCCACGCTTCGATGTTTTCCAAGGTCAAACACTCCATCATTACACATCATTCTCACAACAACTTCAAAATAAGTCCTGACAATGAAACCAAAATGTAGTCATCTCTCATATACCCTCTTTCTATCCCAAACACGTCGTCCTATCACCCAATATATGTTGGGTGTTCACTGAGGCGTGTAGGGTGCCTACCCCCTCCTTTATGTGAGCTTTGTGAGAATGTTCTGCCATTAATGGAGGATGGGTTGTAGAAACAAAGATATATGTATTTACTCCAGAGCATGAGTCAAAATACTAGATCTAAGCACAAAATGCATCATAACAAAGGAAATAAACATTGTAATAAATATAAAGAAGCTAGATCTAATCCATAACAACATGAATAACACAAGGGTTTATACCCATAAACAAGGATATCCAAAGTAACACATCATATATTGATCTAAAAGCATTTACAATAGTCATATTACATTAAAAGGGCATAACAAACCTGATCTACTAAGAAACATCATGCTAAACCCTACAAAATGACTATACACAGAGAGTTCTTGATCTTATTCCCTAGTAACTAAGCATTTCTCTACATAATTTTCATTCAAATCCCTTTATTTCAGATCCAAACACCTTAAATAGTGTGGGATGCCCCTCTAATCGCCTCAAAGCTACTCATGGGTAAGCCAGTATGGAAGATGTTAATCATGCCCTTCCATCATCGAGTGTTTATGCTAGCTTGCTAAAAACCTACTTATTCACCACTAAATGCAATGATTTTATCCTAGAATATTCTCTCATGGAATATTATTTTCTTGAGTCTCAAGTCTCCATGTAACAACCTTATCCACTCAATGCATCTAACCATAACCTCACATGTTTTCCATGTGATTCCATAACACAAAATATGGCTAAATCCTTAAACCCTTGTTTTTCTTATGTGTGTGCCCTAGTTCCAACTCAAACCCTTTCCTTTCTTGCTTTTCTTTGAGTGCCTTTCTCTTGTCTACCTTTCGTGTGCACAATAGCCTTATGCGTGAGACTTAGTCAATTTAGAACCCAACACATAGGATCTACATTAGATGGTTTAGGATTGGGGGTAGAAGAGGATGAGGGTGACTTTGGAGTCATAGTGGATGAGATAGTTTTGACAAGATTGGGCTTAGGTGGTGGAGGGGATGAAATAGGCTTAGAGGTTGAATTTGATTGTGGATTAGGGAATATGATGAGCGAATTAGTAGGAACTTGACAAGGTCATAACTTGAGCTTCGGTGTCCGTTTGAGTCCCTTTTTTTTGAAACCACATGTTTCAATGAGACGAATGTAGTGGAAACATTCCCTACTGATTGGGGCAAGTTTTGGCACGTTTTTAGGCCCTAAATCTGCCATCTTGAGGCCAAAAATTAGGATTTAAGTTGTAGTTCGGTTTTTTCCTATTTTTGAGCATTAGTTAATTTTAGTCTATTAGTTGCATTATGAGTTAGAAATTTGGAAATTCCTCTAATTTAGGAATGTAGAAGATGCATGGAAATTTTGTGCCCATACAAATAAGCATGCGAACTTACTAAGAATAGCAAGTTCTAGTAAATTGCTAAAAATAGTAATTTCCGCCACCTAGAGTAGATTTAGTCAAGTTAGTTAGAGTTTTCTTGGAAACTCAAGTTGGGAGTTGTTTTCCTATTTAGGAAACATTGTAATTCATTATTCAATAATGAAGAAGGAGATTTATTTCTTTTAGAGTTCATGTTACTTTGCGAGAATATCATGTTTGTTAGAATTTGGCTACATTATACGGTATCGAGTTGGTTTGAAGTTTTTTTTTAAAATGGCGGGAAGAGGAAGATGAGGTGGTATTTCCCAGGATGAATAGAAATATGCAAGATCTACAGAGACAAGTTTTTGTGCTTCTGCAATGATAACCCAAAGAGGAATCAAGGTGGAGATGACACGAGATGAAGAAGAAGTTTGTGAAGAGGAGGAAACAAAAGAACCACCATTAGCTTTTGAAGAAAGGATGCTTGAGCATTAGAAGAAAAGAATGATGTGATAAGAGTTGATGTTTCAAAGTATGGTGGTAGTCTAAAAATAGAGGAGCTGATATCTTGGTTGACTAGCATGCAAATTTTTTTGAGTGGAAGGCTATGTCAGAAGAAAAGAAGGTAAAATTTACATGCACGAAATTGAAAGGTCATGCTATGTTATGGTGGGATCACCTACAAAAAGAGTAGTCAAGAAAGGGGAAAGAAAGAATTAGGACATGGAGTAAGATGGAGAATAAGTGAAAGATAAATTTCTCCCTATGGATTATGCATAAACCCTTTACATGAGGTTTCAGAATCTCAGATAGAACTTACAAATAATGTAAGAATACACATATGAGTTCTACAAGTTGTCCATTCATGTAGAGCATGAAGAAACTGAGGAACAAATGGCTGTAAGGTATGTAAATGGATTAAAATTTTCTATTCAAGATGACATAAGTATGCATAGGATTAAAAGCATGGAGGATGCCTATCAATTAGCCTTAAAGGCCGAGGAAAAAAAAATCGTCAAAGTTTTAGGAGATCATCTGGAATGAATAGGGAGGCCTCAACTTCCTTTCAAGGATGAGCTGGTTTCAACCAAGGTAGGGAGAATCATCTCATGGATTGGAAAAGCAAGAGGATACGAGACAAGATTTACATAATCAACAAAGAGGGAGGATTTTCTAGGGGTAGAGGATATGTTGGTGATAGAGGATGGGAGGCTCCACGAAGACCATTTTTTTGTTACAGATGTGGTGAAGAAGGGCATTGGGCTTTTGAATGCCCACATATTTATACACATGAAAAAGACAAGGAGATTCTCCAAGAGTAAATTTTGTTGAAGTTTGAACAAGTAGAAGATGAACATGACCTGGAAATTCCACCAGATGTTGGAGAAAATCTGATGATCAAGAGGACGATGATTTCTCCAAGAAAGGAGATCAAGGGGGATGCATGGTTGTGTACAAATATTTTCATAACAAGATGCACTTTAGGAGGAAAGGTATGTAATGTTATTATTGATGGTGGTAGTTGTGAGAACATGGTTTCAAATGAGATGGTCGATAAATTGGGTCTGCATTGTGAGAAGAATCCTAACCCTTATTGTATTGCATGGTTTAAGAAGGGTAATGAAGTTACTATTGATAAGATATGTTTAATAATATTTTCTATTGGGAACAATTATAAGAATGAAATTTGGTGTGATGTTATTCCTATGGATGCATGTCATATGTTATGTTAGGAAGACTATGACAATTTGATAGAAAAGTTATTCATGATGGGGAAAGAATACTTATTCTTTCCTGGAAGGATTGCACAAAAATAGTTTTGTTACCTCTTAAGGAAGAGGGAAGGCTGAAAATATGCTTTTGCAAAGGAATTTGTGAAGGAGGCAAAGGAAACTAGTTTTGTTATGCACTAGTCGCAAATAAGGATGAACCTATAAGTGCACAAATACCAATAGAAACAACATAATTAATAGAAGAATTTTCAGATGTTATTCCTGATGAGCTACTAGATGGATTACCACCCAAAAGAGATATTCAACACCATATTGATTTGATTCCAAGGTCTTCACTTCCAAATCAAGTGGCTTATAGGATGAGCCCGACATTACATGCAGAGTTGAATAGGCAAGTGGCAGAGCTTGTGCAAAAGGGTGTCGTAAGGGAGAGCATGAGTCCATGTGCAACACCAGATTTATTAACACCAAAGAAGGATGGAACATGGAGAATGTGCACGGATAGCAGAGCAATCAATAAAATTACAATCAATTATAGGTTCCCAATACCTCGCCTTGATGATATGATGGATGTGCTTGCTGGATCTAGGTATTTCACCAAGATTGATCTTCAAAGTGGTTATCATCATATTCAAATCAGAGAAGGAGATGAGTGGAAAACAACATTCAAGACAGGAAATGGATTATATGAGTGGTTGGTGATGCCATTCGGGTTATCCAATGCACCTAGTACTTTTATGAGATTGATGAACACTGTGCTCACGGGAGTATAATGGTAAGTTTTTTTGTGGTTTATTTTGATGATATCTTGATCTTTAGTAAAACTAAAGTAGAACATTTGAGGCATCTAAGGTTGGAATTTAAATTATTAAGGAAAGAGAAAATCTATGCAAATATAAAGAAGTGCAATTTATGCAAGAGAGTTTGGTATTCTTGGGCTTTATTATTAAATGTGATGGGGTATAGATGGATTTAAAAGATAAAGGCAATTATTGAATGGCCTACTCACAGAGTATAACATAGGTAAGAAGCTTTCATGGTCTAGCAACATTTACGAGAAAATTTATTAAAAATTTCAGTGGTATTGAGCACCTATAAGCAGATTGCACAAAAGGAAGGGAGTTTTTGTGGAAAAAGGTGGTTGAGGATAGTTTTCAATTCTTGAAGAAGAAGGTGACAGAGGCACCCATTTGCACTACGCATTTTGATAAAGTGTTTAAGGTTGATTGTGATGCCTCACATGTGGGTATTGGTGTTGTTATAAGTCAAGGTGGAAAGCCAGTAGCTTTCTTTAGTGAGAAACTGAATGAGGTAAGAAATAACTACTCTACTTATGATGTGGAATTTTATGCAATTGTACAAGCATTAAGGCATTGGAGGCATTACTTAGTGCCTAAGGAGTTTGTGTTATTTACAGACCACATAGCCCTAAAGTATTTGAATACCCAAAAGAAGTTGAATAGTATGCATGCAAAGTGGGTATCATTTTCATAGGGTTATAATTTTTCTCTAAAACATAAATCCGGAAAACAAAATCAAGTTGCAGATGCATTGAGTAGTGTGTAACTTTTTTTTACTACTATGGAAAATGAGGTGGTGGGTTTTGAATTCTTCCGATTCCAATTTCAAGGATATTATTGAAAGGTTAATTTGTCCATTGTCGACAATGTAGGAGATGTCTTGGATGAGTACATTTTACAAGATGGCTATCTTTTCAAGGATTCCAACTATGTATTCCAGTTGGTCTATGAGAGAGAATATAGTGAAAGAGTTGTATATGAGGATTGGTGGGAATTTTGGTAAAGATAAGATGATAGCCTTGGTAGCAGATAAATACTATTGGCAAAGCTGAAAAGAGATGTGGTAAGATATGTGGAGAGATGTCGAATTTTCCAAGTCTCGAAAGGCCATGCACAAAATACATGGGTTGTATATGTCATTGCCTTTTCCTAAAGGGTCGTGGACAGATCGAGTATGGATTTTGTTTTGGGATTACCAAAAACACAATGAGGTAATGACTCAATTTTTTTGGTTGTTGATAGGTTTTCTAAGATGGTTCATTTTATTACTGTAAGAAAACAAGTGATGTGACAGGCATAGCAGATTTGTTTTTAGAGAAGTTGTTCATTTGCATGGTGTTCCAAAAACCATTACTTCAGATAGGGACACAAGGTTCTTAAGTCACTTCTGGCGGACTTTATGGAAGAAATTGGGAACTCAACTACAGTTCAGCAGTTCCTATCATCCTCAGATTGATGGGAAAACAGAGGTGGTAAATCGAAGTTTGGGAAACCTATTAAGGTGCATCATTGGGGAAAATCTGAAACAATGGGACTTAGCATTACCACAAGCTGAGTTTGCATATAACAGTTCCATAAACAGATCCACAAGAAAGTCTCCATTTTCAATTGTGTATGGGAGTAATCCAAATGGGGTGTTAGATTTGGTACAACTACCAGTTGATGGCAGAGTCAGTGATGATGCAGAAGCATTTTCCAAACATATACAACAATTGTAGGAAGAAGTGCGGAAGAAGCTACAGAATAGTAATGATAAGTATAAGGAAATAGCAGATGTGCACAGACAGAGAAAGGTATTTATAGTTGGTGAGTTGGTTATGGTATATCTACAGAAGGAAAGGTTTCCAAAAGGAACCTATAACAAGTGAAGTACAAGAAGATTGGTCCTCGTAAAATCGTGAAAAAATAAACGATAATACTTATGAGGTAGAATTCGCCAGAATTTTGATATTTATCTAGTGTTTAATGTTTCAGATTTGTATTCTTTTCATGGGGATGGTGCAGAAGGGGATGTTATTGATGAAGTAGTAAATTAGAGCGGCAGGTTCGTGAAGAAGAAAGAAGAAGTGGGATCAGATTCTAGATAAGAAAACAATGAACACGCGACATGGGAAATACACCAAATATTTGGTACATTGGAAAGGACTGGAACAAGAGGACAATACTTGGGTCAGCAGAGAGGAGATTAAAAAGTTATATGTAGATAAATGGAAGCAGTTTGAAGAAGACAACTTGTAGGAGCTGCATATTTTTTTCAAGTAGAGAGGAGAATGATGTGCCGATTAGCAGGAACTTGACAAGGTCATAACTTGAGCTCCGGGTGTCCGTTTGAGTCCGTTTTTTAAACCACATGTTTTGATGAGACGAACGCAGCGTGTAATTGGCCCTACTAGTTGGGGCAAGTTTTTGACACGTTTTCGGACCCTAAATCCGCCATCTTGAGGTCGAAAATTAGGATTTAAGTTGTAGTTCAGATTTTTTCCTATTTTTGAGCATTAGTTAATTTTAGTCTATTAGTTGCATTATGAGTTAGAAAGTTGGAAATTCCTCTAATTTAGGAATGTAGAAGATGCGTGGAAATTTTTGTGCCAAGTCTGAATAAGCATGCGAACTTACTAAGAATAGCGAGGTTCTAAAGTAAACTCGCTAAAAATAGTAATTTCGCCACCTAGAGTAGATTTAATCAAGTTAGAGTTTTCTTGGAAACTCGAGTTGGGAGTTGTTTTCCTATTTAGAAAAATTGTAATTCATTATTCAATAATGAAGAAGGAGATTTATTTCTTTTGGGGTTCATGTTACTTCGAGTAATATCAAGTTTGTTAGAATTTGGCTACATTAGAATATGGGACTATCTAGGAGAAATTTCGTAGGATTGGATTGGGATGATGAAGATGACGATGATGGAGGAATAAGATGAGATGTGGGGATAATAATTTTGGGTTAATTTTTTTGGTGATTTTTGGATATTTGAATGGGATCCTATTATAGGTTTTACGATGATTGGATTTAGGAGTTGGCATTTGGATGGTTTTTGATTATCCACATGAGTTTTGATAGGAGGAAGGTGTATGTCATGAAAATTAATAGGTGATTTGGATGTTGTAATTTGAGATGGTTGTGTGGGCTTGGATTAATGGACAGATTAGCAAGGAAATAAAGGAGGTCCTTTTGGTCTAGGTCAAAGTTAATGAGGTTTTCTAAGTCGATGTAATTAGATTTTGGGATAGTGTTTTATGTTGATTAGTTTGGGGTTTGGATTGCTATGATTCGGGTTCCTCAAAGAGGAAGTCAATGGGATGAGGCGTAGGGATCTTAGGAAGGGGAAATTGTGGATGGGGTTGGTTAGGAGATGATGGTTTAGGAGGTGATTGGTTGATACATGATTTAAGATCAAATATTTTTGATTAAGTTGTTGGATGGTTTTTAGGATGTTAGGATCAACATGGGATGGTTGATTTGGATGAGGAAGAGGGGATTGGTTGAGGTAGGATGTGAGATTTGATTTTTTTATTAAGGTGTTGGATGGTGTGTGGGAATTCATGATCAAATCAAGATGGTTGAATTTGATGGGTGGGGGATGATGGGATAGTTTGGTTGATGGATTTAGAAAATAGGTAGGGGTTTGGATGTTGGTGTAGAGAGGATGGGGATTGAGGATCAAAGACCATGGTTGATAGGATGTGTCGGGGATTAGATTTGGATTAGGTTGGTTAATTAAGGATGCTAATGGAGTTTAGATTGGGATTTTCTGATTAAGGATGGTTGATTATGATGATGTTTGATTGATTAAAATTTTAAGGTAATTTGATGGTTAAGGGTGTTCACAAGAAGGCAAAAACATGCAACACACACCTAACTAGTCAAGTGAGATTACAATCAAACTATATCCCAATTTTAATACCACACACCGACGATGGTGCCAAAAATGGCTCTCCACCTATGTGTTAATGTGGGGTCGGCTAGCGAGCGATCTTAGGGAGTGCAACCTCCTTGCACTATAGTTTTATTTTATCCAAAAGGTTACCTAGTCTAGGATGTACGATCTCACTAAGGGAGTCTGATATACCTTCAATGCCGGTACATGGATCCCAAGTTCATATTACAAGGATGATTTCTAAGGCTTGGGTATTGGGATGTGGAATCCCCTCACTTCACATCACTCTTAAAACAAGCAATAAATCATCCAATAACAACAAATCTACAATAATTTATATACCTCGTTGGAACACGAGGTGTATCATGTGCGTGGAAATGAAACCCACAATCACGAGACCCCTAGGAATATGGTAAGTATATGGATGTCAATTCCACATCATGTTTCCCCTACAAAATAAAAATGGGAAGGCTATCCACTTTTGATCCTCAAGATTGTCTTAGGATGTAAGAGGAGAGCAGACATTATTTTTCCTTGGGGATGAACAAGCAATGATGCAAAATACACAAACAAGACGATGCAAGAAAATATATGTAAGATAAAATTAAATGATAAATATTATGTGATTGGGTCTTCAAGAGGAGGCCCTATAAAACAAAGATTAGTAATTTGATTTATAAACCCAAATTTCTTGGACCAATCATGCTACAAAATAAAGGGTTAGTAGTTTTAGATTGATTTTTATCTTTGGTAAGCATAGGAAGTGCACACAAAGTGTTAGTAGTTTGGAACAAGAAAATATAACTCAATGTGTAGTTAAAATGACAAGATTTAGGAAAATGAAAACCATGAATAAATTATCCTATAAAATTCTAAATTAACACTTTCATTGCATATATATTTTTGATACCTTTGGAAAAAATGGAGTCGCTTCAAGTTTGGGATCAAAATTTATGGCTTTCGGAAGGAAGGTAAAACAAAGGTGTTACAACACAAAGCATCGGTGCAAAGTATGGAAAATGCACTAAAACATGGCATAGGTTCCAATTTAGGGCACATGCACCATTCTGTGTAACATAGGCACCAATACATAGGTCATAGGCATTATTTCGTGTTGGGAACAAAATTTGAGCCCAGAAATTTACAAATTTGAAGGTGTAAATGACAATGAAAATTCTTGAAACTTTGACAACCTATTCTAGGGATAAAATAAGATTGGAAATGATGGAAAATGGGGGTAAGCCCCATGGTGGCTGCCAAAATGTATTGGTCAATTTGTTCTCCTATTCTAATCCTTCTAGCAAATACTTGATTGAGAAAAGGATATAAAGGATAGAGATTCAATACCTACACTTACCTAGGAGTTGAATGATCCTCCTTTGTTGTGTTGGATTTTCTCTTGGATTGGTGTTGATTGCTTCAGATTTTGGTGGAGAAACTTGGGCAACACCTCCCTTGATTGTCTTGGATTGCTTGATGAAGGATGATGGATTGATAGATTGGATTGAAGATGGATTGATGATTGTGGATGATTGATGAACTAAAATGGCAGAGGTTTATAATGTATTTGTTAACTTAGCTCCCATGAAGGAGGAGAGCTCAATTTATAGTTTGTGGGAGAGGAAATGGAGGGTGAAGATCCATCCAAGTAGGATGAGGATCAATGGTTAGAAATTGAGGAGAGGATTGGAGGATTCTAGAATGGAGAATTCTAGAATTTGAATTCAAAATCCATGGAGGAAGAAGCTTCCATTGAATTACAAATTATATGGAAGGGGAAGTTTAGAGAGGCTTCTAGAAATAGAAGCCTCTACATTTAGAGGTGGAGAATGTGATTAGTTTTAGGATTTGATTAGGTTAATAAAATATGATTAGGGGGGATTACATGGAAAGGCTAGGTGTAGGGTAGATGTAGAGTAGGTGGGTAGGAATATTAAATTCCTAGGAAATGTTAATAAGGATTAAGATAGGATAATAGGATTAAATGATAAAATGGGATATTACATGAATGATAAAGGATAAATGTGATAAAAGCGATTTATAATAATTAATATTACGATTAATTATTAAATGAATTTAGATAATGATGATGTTAGGATATTTTTAGGACATATTAATCGTAATTAATCATGTCAAAATTTTATATGTCTACACCTGCTACTACCCAACCTCAATCCAAAGCATATATCCCTCCCCCAAATCCACATCTACATATAAATCCTCTATGCCCTCTTAAAAATACACATCTAAATCAACCACCCCCTCCTCAATATGGATCACAAATATTATGATTTTATGTCACACTCGAAATCTCAAACCGGGTGGTAGAGAGGGATCTCATCATGTTAACCAGCTGCTATGCCAACACACCCCCACATGATGGAGCTAGATGCAACCACATGAGACCTGGGCCCACCATGTATTCAATAAATTAGGTCCAACAACATTAGGAGGAACGACACTAGACTTCCCAAAATTTTAGATGTCTACACCTACTTCTACCCAACCTCAATCTAAAGCATATATCCCTCCCCAAATCCACATCTACATCTAAATCCTCTATTCCCTTTTACAAATCCACACCTAAATAAACCACCCACCTCCTCAATATGGATCAGAAATACCTAAAGAAAAATCTGAACACGAGGCTCCTATAAAGCCTCATAAGAACAACGCCCCCTCTTACCTTCATCACCCTCATCTAAATTGAATCTTCCTAAGGACCACTCAAATTTTCCTTCACCAACCATTATTAGATCTTATATTGAAATGTTTTGGCATCCTCTCCAAGCCTTCACAATCACCCTTCCCCCATCAATCCCTTCGATCCACATGATCCAAACCACATGTGATTCAACCCCAACACCGTGTGCTCCTATCATCATGTACTCGACACGACACCGAGCACTATAAGGCCCTTCACACCCTCATTGAATAATTTATCAAAGAATATAAAATTCTCATTGAAGAAGATCACCCTCTCCCATCTACCAAGAAATCCATGTCCAAGCCCCATCTTCTAACAAGATCTGTAACATCTAAGGCCTCTTCCTCATTCACCAATTTTGTCACTATCCCTCCTCCCACCTTCACCTCTTCTAAGAATGGTCCTCCATTCTACATTGATGTCATTTGTATCACCACATGTTCTCGTTCTCATGAGTCTCAACCATATACACAATATAAATCAAACGTTGTCATCACTACTCCCTCGAGACAAAACCACTATATCCCCTTCTTTTTCCAAGGATAAGGTATCCATCTTAGCCATACTACCTACCAAAAAACCTACCATCATTAGCGAGAGCATCCTAAGGAAGATACACCAAGATACCGTTAAGATGTATCTTTACGAGCTTATCCAAATCTCACTCAATCACCGATAAGTCCTCATTGAGGCCTTATAATGTATCTACATCTCATCTAAAGAGCCCAATTCCTTTACAACCATTTTTGGGGCTCTCACCACTTGTACCACTATTTCCTTTGATGATTATGAGATTTCAAACATCTCACCGAAGATCATGACCTTCTCCTCTTCATCACCGTCTACATCAATGATAATCGTTCATCCGCCACTCTATGATAGATAATGGTGCTAACATTAACATCACCTCACTCACACCTTTAATCAACTCAAACTTCTTATATCTATTGTTACCCAATCACCCATGGTTCTATGACCCTTCCATGATGTTGCGGACCCTACTTTGGGAAAATTTATCCTCCCATTCACATCAATGACAAAATCCTCCATGAAGTTTTGTACATTGTTGAGGGGGAGTTTCAATACTAATATTTTTTTTGGCTACCCATAGATTCATGTCATATGTTGTGTCCCCTCCTCCACCCTCCATTGTTGCAACAAATATGAACATGATGGGATGATTCATACTCTTCTTTCGACCTTCCTCCCTCAAAGCATGTCATTTTACTTATCGACCAAATGATTTGCTCATCCCAAAACAAGACTCATCCTCCAAAGCATCCACCAGTTCTTTTGTACCTGCATCTAAATTACTTAATGATGAATCTCTTGATAATGTGATGCAACATCTATCTCTGGGGGAGTACCGTCTCCTTTCTCTCAATTCTCTTCCCTCCCTTAATCAACTTGGTAAACTTGATAAAGCACCCATGTATCAATAAAATGTCGGGATATCATTTCTTTTGGTTTGCCTAATCTCAAAACCAACCTCATCTAATATGGCATTGATCACCCTTAATCTGATGTCGATAATCAACCTCATACAAAATCTTATACAAATGGATTCAAATTCCTTTATAATAAAGCTTTCACCTATACGTACACTCCATGGTCTGTGTGGAAGGGATTCAATTTAGGATGTTATGAGAAAGGTATCCACGGTTTGGTCACTAACCAATCCTGTGAGCATCATGAAAAATTAAAACTTGGTTTCAAATAACAACCCACCGAATCCCTTACGCAACCTTCTTCTACATCTCACATTGATTCATCACTCACCCCTTCTCCATCCAATTTTAGACACAAAATCACACACTTGGGTACATTTCTAGGTCCTAAACACATACTTGCATTCATATGATTCCTAAGTTAGAAAAATAATAATTGATAGTTATCTTTGGCCTCTTTGCTTTGTTTCTTGTCTTCTTTCTAGTGTTACACACCCTAAAGTCTAGTCTAAAATTCATTACTTTATCTTTCTTGACATCGGACACCATTCCCACCAGATGCCAATGCCCAGTGCCCTCGTCCCCTCTAGGTGCCCTCAACCTCTTTCTATCATACTCCCATATTTTGGGCCTTTTTAATCTTTTAGGCATCTTGTTTTTATGGTTTGGCCTTTTAGTTGTCAATTATAAAATTCAAAGGGAATCATATGTGACCAAAATAAAAGACCAAGATCTAAGTATCTATTATCTTCACCTAAGGTTGCACCCAAAGACATTCTAAGATCATCAAAGACATTGATCTAGCTATTATTCAAGGGAAAGGGGACTAAATTTTTTTGCATATAAACATAGGAGGGGATGTTCATTTTTCCATCCACACATCTATTTACATTGGTACATCTAGCTATCTCCCATTATTGCATACATCTTGCACAAGGGATTTTTGTGTCGAATTTTCACACACAAGCACAAGAACTACATGGAGTCCAGAGATATATTACGGTGCTCGATCATAATTTCACTTAGTTAAGTGACCACCGGTGTTAGTCTAAATCTCTATTTACATATTTTATTTTTAAGGATTTGATGTAGTTTGAGGGTTTGTAAGTGGACATCTCTTTGTAGGCTATAGGCACAATTTTCAATCATCCAACAACATATAGGAGATCAAAGGTGACTACTAGTGACACTTGTGTGACACAAGAAAAACTAGTTTTCGAGCTCTTGTGTAGTCACAGTGCCTACTAAATGTATTTGGCACCTAGGTGCCCTAGTTTTGTTCTAGCAACCTAGTCCAGGCTCATCTGGTAATTTCAAGATTTTCTACGTGTTCGACCGTGATAGTATCCTCCTCATATTTATCAATTTTCCTATCCAAAACACTTTGAGATTAAGCACAAATCAACTAAGTCATATATTCCCTCTCTTGCACTTCAGGTTTTACATTTATTTAGATTATTTCTTGTGTCAAATATGTTCCTTAACATTTATTGATCATATGTGACTTTGTAATATCTAGGTTTTATCATATTTCTATATTTGTTAAATCATTTGGTGAACTCGCATTTGAACACTCTTATTTTATGGATCCTTCCACCATGAGTATCTCCCTCAATGCCTTCTTATAGGACAATCCTAAGTGTGCCAATCAAATTCAATCTTTTTATCTACTACTTATCTTCATCCTAATACTTCTCCTGACTATGTGTATCATAGATTCACTACAACATTATCATTTAATGAAGAGCATATTACTTTTACATCTAATGAAATCACTTCTCAATCTATTTTAGATAATGATCCCCCCTTTATATTCAAGTTTGTATCAATAACATAGGGGTTAAGTGATCTTTAGTCAATAATGGATCCAAGCTTAACATTTGTAATCTCACATTCCTTAAGAAAACTTGGCCTCTCGAAGCCTCCTTAACTCCATCATCTATTTGCATTTGTGGCTTTGATAATATGCCTAAACAAGTCTTAGGTACAATCACACTTCCCATTATTGTCGGGCCATGTAATTTGTCTATCCCATTCCATGTCATGCCTAACAATATTAACTATAATATTATTCTTGGACGACCTTGGATCCATGCCATGCATGTGGTCCCTTCAACCCTTCATGCACATATTAAATTTTTATACCAAGATGTGGTCTATGAAGCCTTAATAGATCCCTCTCCATTTTCTTATTACAACACTATCAATCAATCATTCCATTGAATCCCCCACTTCAACCACCACTTCTTCCAATTTTAGAAAGTATGGTCTTGGGTATCGTATTTACTTTCCTACAATTTTAATGGCACCAAGTCGGGAAAATATGCCAAAGTAGTAAAAAAAAATCTTTCCATTTTGACACAATCCACTAGACTTGGCCTCAGATATCACCCTAAGCTCACTCCTTTTATTCCTTCCCACATCCTCTTGAGGTTTACACTATTTCACATACTCACCATCACAAAAATAAATTTCCATTTATTCTCACTGCTACAACTTCCTTTGGTAAATCAACTACTCCTAACACATTTCCACATCCACCACCATGGCATGCTTTCTCTTCCATTCTCTAGATAGATCCCCATTACACACTTGGGGGCATCATGCTTATCTCCCTTCCTAACATCATCAGTGTCTATCATTACGCTTCGATCTTCATCTCCATCTTTCTACACATCATTACGCAACTTGATACACTTTGTATCGTCACCACCTATGAAAAATCGTATGCCAAGTTTCACACTTGAATGTTGAGGCATACCACATACATGAGCCTCACCCACTACACATTTCACACTTTACACTTCATGATACATCTTTCTAGCATTCCATTCTTACACATCATACTACCTTATGATGAAATCTTGTGCTAAGGTCCACACTTGTGATTGAGGGCATACTACATCCACAAACCTCACATCATTCTCATTTTTCTCTCTATGCTTCATGATGAAATTTTATATCTCCTATTCACATCACACACTCATTACCCTATGATGCACTCTAGTTCAACAATTCATACTTGATGCCGAGGGTCTAAATCGACTTGAACCTCACCTTTCTTCGTATTTCACGCTCTTCGCTTCATTTTTGAAAGAAAAATGGGATAAGAGGGGGTGAATCAGTCCTAAAAAACTTGTATTCTATTTACCATTTATAATTCATTATCATTTATACAACCATTCAATCAACCATGAACCATATGTGTGTTTACTTAAGCATAGAAACAACCATACACAAGAGCAAGAGAAAGAGAGTACATATGAACACAAAATATAAGTGCTTGACATATTCTTTGAATTTTCTAACAGATCATCTGCCATTGACATTTCTTCGATCACAGGCACTCCAAGTTTTTGAATTCGGTGATTGATGCTATCCTGCAACTTATATGCATGTTCTTATTTTTCATCCAACTCTATGATGGCTCGATTGATCATCTCGTACCTAGTCACTAGGGCCCTTGCCCACATGTGTGACAAGTCCTTTGAAAGATCATCAAAAATATTTTTGTTTATCATAAGTTGAGAGTAAGTTTTGCCCATTTATATCACCAATGGATGGAGAGGATCCCAGTGATATTTTTCTTTTTCCAGATCTTCCTAATCATCTGTGCCTTATTGGAAGTTGCACACATGTATGTGAAGAGTTTGAATGCCTCATGAAGCAATGAATTTCCTTTCTCAAAAATTGTACCAATCCATTTGCTATTATCATGTCCTTGCACCGTGAACTCCTATGTTTTCATGATCAATTCTGGATTGAAATTTGCTTATTTGCAGAACTTCCTTAATGTGGATATTCAAAGCACTTGGATCCACTAGGTATTGTACATATGATGAAATATTTTATACCATTTATTCTAGGTCTTCAATCCTTTTCTTGTACTCTTGGTTTCTCACCACCAGGTGAGTGGAAGATTGTTGGAACATATGCATATCTCCTTCATGGGTAGCTGGGACAAGTGGAATTGTGCTCATCTCATAATTAGCATTGGTATAATTTCTTCCAATGGCTTTATTACTTTGTTTTGAGCCACTTTAATGTACTTCTCATCTATTTCTCCACTATAGAAGCATGAGAACACATGAGAAAATTTTATTTTCTTTCCCTTAGCCAATGATGTTGTTTCGATAGATCGGGGATAGTGACTGTTGGAAAATACATGTGTATTGTGTGATTATCTCCTTAAACCAAGGGAAAATTTCATCATATTCAGGATTTGTGGACTGGCATATCAATTGTAACCTACTTAGGTGGAAGAGATATCTCCTATATAGGAAAGGAAATAATGTTAATAGGAGGTGGGACATCTTGTGATTGCTCGAGAAATAGGGCTCTAAACTTTTCCTCTTTCTCAATTCGTGTCTTTTCTAGTAGATATTCTTATGTCATAGCTCTCTTAAGTGACTTATCATGACATGAAGCCTCCAATTATGTAATTTTACATTTTTAGCTCACCCAAAGTGACCTAAACTTGAATTAACCTCCATAACCCTTGATGATGATTACTGTGAGGCCTACTTATGGGATATGGGGATACTTATCAACTGAATAACAACGACCTTCTTCCTTTGGAACCATTCCTTCGTCTATTGATTAGGCCTTATTTATCAATCCATGATGTCTCTAGACTCACAAACATGCCAATTCACCTGAGGAAAAGGGTAAACCTTGATCTGCTTCATATTATCGATCATAAAGTTCAATTCCATCATCTTGTGGACCCTCTCTGTACCATAAGAATTAATAGTTCCTCATTTCTCCTATAGTCATCCTCATATGGTCTCTCTCTTGTATATTCAAGTCATTGAAATAGTTAGCCCAATAATATTCTATGTGTGGAACATGTCACAACTCTAGGACATGGGCGTGTCTAGATGAGCCCATATGTTGAAGTTGGCTCTAGTGATGTATGGATGTAGAGTTAGATGTGTAAATCTTTCCTCTAAGTGGGATGTGTCATTGACATTATTGCACGTGAAATACCTAAAGGAGATAGGGAAGGAGACAAGTTTCTTCTTTTGGTTCCATGTCTCTGTTGTTCATATGCAAGCTTCCTACGAGTTCGAACAACAAATATCGATCACTAAGGTACTGTGTAACATTAGTGGGTCTTGATCAAATTTGGAGACTCGAATGTAGGATAAAGTCAAAAATTGGATGAAATAAGAGTTGTACCTTTTGATTAGGGATACTACGTGTGGTAAAATTATTGCATGCAATTCACCCTCCAACTTTCGATAATGAACATCATGAAAGCATCATTCGTGTGGGTGAAATGTCAAAGAATTTATTTCAACACTAATTCGGGAACTTCTTGAATGTCTTGACTTTAGTAGAGATGTTTTAAGTGAGGGCTTATCCATTGAAGGGCACAGAGTTGGTGAGGAGATACACAAAGTATGAATTCATGAAGAACTTCTTCGTCATAGGCACTTGGAGCAGTTGATGATGTAAGTTATCACTTATTATACGGCCCAGATCTATATTTTTGTCTCCTTGATCATTCTTATGATGAAGAACACCATCCAATCTTGGAAATCCCTTGTGCTTGCTTCTCTCATCACTCTGTTGAGAAGGGTGATTACATTCAAAAACCTTCACAAAATTTAGATCTTGAAAGAGTATTTGGCATTCTAGAAGGCTTTCTACATGTCTTCATCCATGATCCCAGTCACGATTCCTTACTGAGATATGAATCCATATTATTCCATTCTTTCACGACCTTTTCCTCTATGATGACCGCCATATTGGTCGAGGTGGTAATTTATAATGCAAGTGATATAGCTCTAGGAGATATGACCATCATGGCCATGTCGTTTCTGCCGGGATTGTCCATGTATCCAGTTCATAGTGATTTGAATAGGATAAGACCAACTTAATGCTTTTATAGACATATATGTCTACCAACCTGCGAACATGCCACTTGTAAATACTTTTTCTTCAATTTTCCCCTTTTGGTCATTAGCATGCACAATCTAAGATCATTAAGATCTATATAGGTGACATCATTACCACCCACGTCAAGATATTACGACAAGAGAGACTGCAATACCTTTACCCCGTGAATTTGAACTTCATGTTTCCTTGACACTTACTATATTTGGAAAGGTAGCTTACTATTTTTAGTAAGTATGAGAATTCACCTTCTTGGATCGAAGGCGATGATGTTATCCTAAATTACTATCCCTCTGTATAATCCTTATATAAAAACTATTGTTTTGGTATGACTTACTATTAATAGTAAGTTCCTAAAAGACAAATTACTATTTTTAGTAAACAATGATTTTTATCCTTTTCACCACACTAGTGAGATTGGCTTGTATGATTGCCCATGTGTACACTTTGCTTCTTCCTTGATTGTTTTTTTGGAATGACTTACTATTTATAGCTAGTACCCATATTGGGAACTTACTATTTTTAGTAAGTGGTCATTTTCACTAATTCATGATGTACGTGAACCCTATGGCCAAGCGTATATCATGACTTGATGAATGGATAAGTGATGATTTATCCTAAGTATATATCACTATATGATGAAAGGATGAGTGATGATTTATCACTAAGTGTATATCATTATAAGATGAAAGGATGAGTGATGATTTAGCCCTAAACGTATATCACTATAAGATGAAAGGATGGGTGATGATTTAGCCCTAAGTGTATATCACTATAAGATGAAAGGATAAGAATGAGTGATGATTTAACACTAAACGTATATCACTATAAGATGAAAGGTAAGGAGTGGTGATGTAACCTAAGGTGTATACCACTACAAGATGATAGAATAAAGGTGGTGATTTAGCCTAAAGTGTATACCACTACTAGATGATATGGTGAAAGTGGTGATCTAGCCTAAAGCATATACCACTACTAGATGATATTAGAGTGAGTGATGATTTAGCCTAAAGTGTATGTCACTATCCTAAGAATGTCGTATAATGAAATTTCACATGATGAGTGTAAGGTCCATTTGATTGGTAAACCCTTGACAGATCGAGTATGGACCGAGGAACTAAAGTGCATCATAGGGTGGTGAATGTAGCACGTAGAAGACAACGTAGTATAAATGACCAAGTGATGAATATGATATGTAAATGCGTGGTATGTTGAATGCGATGCTAAAGGTATGGGATATAATGTGTAAAATGTGATAATAGGTGTAGATAGACTAGTAATGTATAATATAGGAATGAAATGTAAAGCTAGACTCATAGGTAATGTATAAATGTGCCATACGAAATAGCCTAATGGCATATGCAATATGTAGAATAATTAATATGTGCATGATTTGAATGTAGTATAATGTAAAACGTAGACCAAGTGTATAAGGGATGGTGTATGATGCATGATTTGTGCGATAAAGTGTAAATGTGTAGTGTCTATAGTGAAATATTGTCTTCAATAAGGATACTAAAGAGTCTCTATCTGGAATTCGTGTTGCCATCACACTCATTGTAGAGAAGCATCCATCTTGGTTTGAAAAATTCAGAGACATCAATAGTGTTTCAAATGGTTAGAAAGAAAATCTAAATTGCGTGCATATACCTAATGTGTGACGGTGGAATCTAATGTGGCTCGATTCAAAAAAGAATTCAAAGGAGTTGAAATCTTTCTAGTGGCATAGGATGGATATCGGTCAAGTAGTGAGATCAAGTCAACATGAGAAGCTTCTTCTTCTTCAACATGATTCTTCCTATTCCTTCTCTCTCTCTCTTCTCTCACCCCAAACTTTCTCTCTCTTTAATATTCTAATTTTTTATTGGGGTTGCAATTTTTCATGTCTTTAATGTAATTAAAAATTTACTTTAGGCCTCTAATGTAATAAGTCACCTTTATGTTATAAAAAAGGACTTAATGTTTTTCTAGGAAGGTGAAAATTTTTAAGTTGTGTTAAGACATGAAGATCCATTGTGAGGTAGATGAAGAATCACCTCTCTTCTTATAAAATGTAAAGGCTTCTCATTTCCAAGGTGGTTGTAAATTTGTGAGTTCATGAGAGAGAATTTTCTTGTTTCCTTGTGAAAGAGCAAATATTTAGCCAATTCTTCCACTTCTCCCCTCCATATTTTATCCATTCTCATGTTATGTACAACCTTGTTGAGATGCTAATAAAGGAAGAAGTTTCAGTTTTCCAAGGCATATGAATGTGTGCATCTTTGTATGCATGGTTTCCTCTAGCCGATAACATGAAAGCTTGGTTTTCTTTTTATAAATGTGTGTTGAAATTTATAATTAGTGTGTTTATGAATATGATATTCTACCTGCAAAATTAATTCCCCTCCCTCTTTTTATCACTCCCTTTCCCGCTCTCCAAGCAAAGTCTTCCCTAGTAAGTAACGCAAGCTTTTTCACAGGGTTAGTGGAGTGCCCCTGTTGGATCCATGGTCGAAAGGCCACTAGGAAAACTCATTTCATTGCACATATAATCACAGAGCTACACTATACAAGTAGAGGGAATCAGATTCCTAGAGTATTGGAAAGAAAATCATAGCTTTGTCCACCCAATAATTTTCTCGCCAATAATTTTTAGCACCCTCGATGGGGAAGACTTGGAAACATATGCACTCAAAATATGACCTCATAAATTACTAAAAAATTCAAAAATCTTAAAAATAAATAAATTGGAATTTGAAAAGCCACATGAGCCTTATGCCTCAAAACCATGGCTAATCCATGTAATCCTCCTATTGAAATAATTGAGTTGTTGTTCCACATTCAAGAGGATATAGCTTCAGATTTGCGAGAGGCTATCTCGGCATAACATACATAGTTTAACTCAATATTTCATGTCTACGAGAGTATTGGACCTCGAAGAAGAACATGTCATTGAAATAGAGAGAAGAAAAGTTCATGCACACAGAGAAGAGCATAAATATCAAGCTAGTGGATAGAAGATACACTAGGCTATATAGGCAAGGAGGAAAAAATGATCCTATCTTCAGAATAACTTCAATAAAGACAAGAGCTAGAAATCCAAGGTCTCCCCTTCATCAAGGAAACATCCCCATCAGAAGTCCAAGATTCATCAATCTATTAGATGTTGAATTTCCAAATCATCAATGAGAATATTAAATATTTCACCGATGTAGAGACCGAAGAAGAAGCTCAAGAAAGAGAAGCAAGAGATGAAGCTGAGATAAGAGACCAAATTGAAGAGATTGAAAGAGCTCAAGCTAAATAAGACACAAGAGCAACAACCAAAGCCACAACCCTAGAAAGGTTGGAAGCCAGACTCAAGAATGAAATAGTGGATCATGAAGAACGTAGACCAAATGTACCATGGGGTAGAAATACTGGCCCACTTACACTTTAACAACCTCTCCATGAGGGAGCAAGAGGTTTGAGGAAGAACTTCCCAAAATTCAAGGATATGGTCCCCAACTCCCGAGGAGCATGTAACAACATTCATCATCACTTACGGCATATTGGGTGTGGAACATGAGGATGTATCTTACGAATATTTGTGGAATGGTTAATGGAGAAGGTTGACGAATGGTTCTATATGTTACCCACAAGGTCTATCACTTGCTGGGAAGATATAAGAATCATATTTGAGCACATGTTCAAGACTACAGGAGGACTACTAGGATCTCTGGTCTAATTGGTGCAAATGAAGAAGGAACCTTAAGTCAATGAGATATTTTATAGCCAAATATAACTAGATAATCAAAAGGATCCCTGAAGATTTCATGCCTCTAGATAACAAAATGGAAATATTCTTCATCAGTCTCTACCACTAGAAGTTAGTTTCTTCCTTAGAAGATCCCAACCTAGGGACTTGAAAGAAGCACAAGATTATGCAATGAGATTAAAGATGATTTAATCTTGTCTGGAAAAGTGAAGGGCCCTAATGGAAAATAGAAAGGTCAAAGGACCTCACGATCAACTCTCACCGATCCTATGATCCAGAAGATGGCCTAATGACATGATTTCCTTGAAGAAAAAATTGTCTCAAATCACCATGTGGAATGCTCCAAGGAAGCCTAAACCTTCAAATCAACCAACAATCACTCACCCCCTCCTCAAATCGATTTCTCTTGAAGCACAACCAATAAATGTTGCATCGACATCGATAAACAAGAGGAAGAAGAAGAGATAGAAGAACCTGAAAGAAGAAGATGCGAGTGATGATGAGAACTACCTTGAAGTTGAAAGTGAAATGTAAAATGGTATTTTTGAGTATGTTTCAGGAAGTGAATACGACGATGATGAAGAAGCACTAAAATTATCATGCACGGTGTTCACTTGTGCAAAGTCAAATAAAGTAGCTTCATCTTCAAAAACCGAAATGAAGAAAAGAAAGAGGATCCTCCTACTGAAGTTCCACAAAACAAAATTATTTATAGAGGATCACCACTACCACCTTCGATGGATTCAACCAAAGAGAAACTAGACCCATTGGTTAGCAAGAAGCCTATTGCTACATCAAGTAATTCCTCTAGTTCTTCTCCTAGTCCTAAAATTTCTAAGAACAATCCTTCTCCAAATGTTACTCTCGTAAAATCATCCAAGGTACCCATGAAGCCTACTACCCCACCTCCTTCTAAACTGTTACCTCACCTATTAAGGAGAATCAAATTCCCAAGGTAACAACACCTTCACCATGTAAATATTCTATCATTCTTGGGAAATTAAACCTTCCCACTAGGAACCCATTAGATTATGTGGAACATGCAAGTAAAACCAAATTCAAATCACAGAGCTTGAATATTTGCAAACACATCCCTATTTGATAGGTTAGTTGATGTTGTCTAAGGTGGTAGTGATAAAGTAAAAAGATCAAATTCTAAAGGCCTACTACCCACACCATCCACACCTCCCTCTCAGAACATGTTGGCACTTAGTGCATCAAAGACCAATAAAGTAGAACCTTTCTATCTATCTCTTTTGGTCAAAGGCTACCAATTAAATAACTTTATCATAAATTTTGGAGCCTCTGAAAATGTCATGCCTATCAAAGTAACCAATTCCTTAGGACTTACCTTGACCCATGTGAGTGGATATTGATATTTAATGGAATCCAAAGAAGTGCCATTAGTAGGCATAATAGAAAATGTACATGTTACACTAGCGAGAATTCCTAGAAAGAAATTGTTGCTCACTATTTTGGTAGTCGACATTCCACTTCTTTCAGAATGCTTTTGAGCAAGAGGTTTTGTAGGGATTTGGGTGAGAAATCAAAATGGATTGGTCATCTATGACCATTCCTATGAAGGGAGAGATGAAGAAGTTTCTTCGGTGCAAAATATTAAATACATAGTCCAAAATTCTAAGATGATCCAGAGATAACATCTTATTTTTACTAAGATAGTGGGTTAAGGAAATTATTTTTTCACATCTAAGAAGGATGATAATGTTCCTCTCCTCATAGAGGAGGAAGATGACCAAATTTGGAAATGGAGTTTGATGGAATACATTCAGTGTTGGATCATGAGTAGGTGTTGTTTTAAGTTCCACTTTTGGTGAGTCTTACCCATTTTCCTACAAGCTCAATTTGATAATAAAAAATAACATGATAGAGTACGAATCTCTTCTCTAAGGAAGGGTGTAGCAGAAGACATGAGAATCAAGAAATTAAGATTCGTGAGGTGAGACAATAGAGGTGATAGTGAAAGATAAATGACCAATATCAAGCAAAGAATCCAAGACTGCGACATTATAAAAAAGCAGTATGGGATTGCATTGAATCCTTTGATTCTTTCTCAATTCAAGTGGTTCCATGGGAGTAGAATGAAAAGGAATATTCCTTGCAATATCAAACTCATTAGTAAATCCTCACCCATCTTTTGGGAAAGAAAAAATGAAAATGGAAATGGTATTGGACCTAGTATACGATAATGTGAATCATTGGCAAGTATTTAATGATGATAATCAATTCTCTACCTTTTTGGAGAAAAGGATAATTTAACAATATCTTTTTGAAGGATGTGAAAATACACATAGGGGAATCAATAGCCAAAGAAGATAAAGAAGGTATTGAAGGGTTGAAAGGAAGGAGTGATCAAACTAAAAGGGAATAAAATCCCTAAAGGCCTTGTCTCTCTAGAAGACCTTTTTGATTTAAGCACGAAAAATTCATTCAAGAGAAGGAGAAGCAATATTCTCGGTGCCTTGCCAATTTTGAAAAAAAAATTGGCACCACAAAAAATCCAAGAATGGTCAACATTGGAAAGTGTTTTTCCCATGAAGAAAAGAAGAGATTTGTTTCTTTTATCAAGAAGTATTCAAATGTCTTGGCCTACTCTTATGATGAGATTAAGTCCTTCCAACGAAGAAAATGCACCATTTAATCCCCTTGAAGCTAGATGCCAAACCATTCAGGAAAAAAAACAAAGGACATACAACCCAAAGATAGTAGACACCATCAAAGAAGAAGTTATGAAGATGCTCAATGCAAGGATCATCTTCCCTATCCATCATTCTACATGGGTAGAAAACATTGTACTAGTGTGAAAGAAGAATGGCAAGATAAGGATATGTGTGGATTTCAAAAATCTAAACCAAGCCTCCCTAAAGGATAATTATCCTCTCCCGATCATGGATCACATTCTGTAGATAGTCACGAGATCTGAAATTCTCTCATTTCTTGATGGATTTTTGGGGTATAATCAAATCGTGAGGTAGCGGAGGAATATTTTACCAAAACAGCCTTCATAACACCATGGGACACTTTTGCATAAATCAGAATGCCTTTTAGCCTAATCAATGCAGGGAAAACTTCAAATAAAAATGGGATCTCGACTTCAAGGATTTAAAGCACTACATTGTAATATATCTAGATGACCTCATAGTATTCTAAAAAAGGAGAGGAGACCATATCCATCACCTAGAACAAGTACTCATAAGGTGTAGAAAGCATGGCATATCCCTGAACCCAAAAAAGTGCATCTTCGGGGTCACAAAAGGTAAGATATTGGGACACATTGTAAACAATCAAGGAGTAAGCATCGATCCTGAAAGAGTGAAATCAATTCAAGCATTATCCTTTCCATAAGTAAGAAGGGAGTTCATTCCTTCTTCAGAAAAGTCAATTTTCTCCAACACTTTGTCCCTGAGTTTATAGAATTGACTAAGCATATCACGACCATGATGAAACCTCAAGCCAACTTCAAGTGGAATGACGATGGAAAGAAATTTTTTTGAAGAAATCTAAATATCCATTACTAAGGCCTTGAATCTAGTGTGCCTTGACTTTAATAAATAATTCATCATGTACTGTTATGCTTGAGCACACCCTCTCTGTTGTTCTTGTACAAAAAAATGAGGAAGGCGTGGAAGCACCTATTTCTTCATGAGTTTCCCATTGAAGAAACATGAGTTAAACTACAACCAATTGGAAAATCATGCCTATGTGGTATTTAAATCCATAAAAAAAATTAGATTCTACATACTCAACTCTTGCACAGTGGTAATGGTTCCTGAAAATGCAATCAAGTCCATCCTAACTCAGTAAGATCCTGGGGTCAAGAGAGGAAATTGGGTTGTGAAGATTCAAGATATGAACTTGGAAATATGACCTTCCAATTTGGTACGAGGAAATGGTTTGTGTAGAATAAGTTCAGAAGACAAATCTCTTAAAGTTGAATATGGGGAAAATGATTTTCCTTGCATCCAATGTTTTAAAGACCAACCACAAGTTCTTTTTGTGAACACCACTGATGAGTGGTATGCGGACATCACTTACTACCTAACCTATGGTGAATTCCTATTCACCTTGACTACAAGAGAGGAGAAAACTCAAGCTAAGGGTAATGAAGTTTGTAATTTGGAACCATGCACTCTACAAAAGAGGTCTCGATGGATTCTTTCTCAGGTGTGTAGATAAAGAGCAACAAGAGAATTTGCTAAGAGCATATCATGAAATCTTGTGGTAGACATTTTTAGAGATGGTCACTACCCATAAGATTCTTCGGGGAAGATATTATTGGCCTAACCTCTTTACAGAAACTCAAGAGTGGGTCTCCAAGTGTGAAGCATGTCAACGTAGTTTGTTGGGAGGCCACAACTCACAACACTTCCCCTCAGGATAGTTGTCATTGAAAAATAATTTCAGTAGTGGGGACTGGACTTCATTGGCACTTTGAATCCCCATTCAAGTGTAGGTCACACCTATGTGCTTACGAAACAAATTATTTCAAAAGTGGGTGGAAGCCATCCCAGTCAAGTAAGACAACACTGAAACAATATGCAATTTCATAAAGGATAATATCATCATTCATTTTGGAGTCCCACAAAATATCATGGTGGAAAATGCCACTTATTTTTCCTCAAGGGAGATGAATGAATTATACTATGGATATGGGATTTCCCTATCTCATTCATCATATTACTATCCATAGGAAATGGTCAAGCTGAGTTGAGTAACAAGAACATCGTGACCATAGTCCATAAACTTGTAGATGAGAACCAAATAAATTAGCATAAGAAGTTGTACGATGCATTATGGGCAGATATGATAATGCCAAAGAAAGAAATTGACATGTCACCTTTCCAATTGCTCTATGGAATTGAAGCAAGAGATTCCCATTACGGTCGAGATGCCGCTCTCAAGTTGCTCCTAGGGAATAGAAGATGAATAGTACAAGGATTTAATTAAAAAAGAATATTGTTTCTTGAGAAGCTGGAAGAATTTTTTTGAGTGGTAGACCACATCAAATAACACCAATTGAAAGTGAAGAGGGTATTCGACAAGAAGGCCAAAGCCATGGAATTTAAAATTGGAGATCTTGTTCTACTTTGGGACAAGAGAAGAGAACCAAAAGGAGCCATGGTAATTTTGATTCCTTGTGGCTCGGTCCATTCCAAATCCACAAGACTTACGGTGAAAATGTATTCCTACTCTCATATCTAGATGGGACGAGGTTGGAATTTACCTGTAGTGGGAATATTTGAACAATATCATTAGATGAAAGTGGGTTGTCCCCACTTTGTACCATAGGTGATTTTCAAGGTGTTTTATTTCCATTTCTGTGGTGTGTGTGTGTTTTTCCCTTGTCGTGTGTTGTGTGTTTCCATTTGTCATTTTGTGTGTGTTCTTCCTTTCTTGCTATCTCTTGAAATTTTTAAATGATTTCTCAGCAAGCCCAATGGATAAACACAACTAGAGTCAACGTATTATAGGGGAAAAATTCACTAAAAAATAGGACAACTATACCACAATGTCAAAAAATTTGAAATTCATAATTTCCCAAGACACCCCCTAGATCAGTCCATCCACATTACTAGCCCTATCTTGTCATCAAAGTGACCCCTAAGTTATTTTCATGTATCCCCTAGGTGATTTAGGAAGCAAAAATCATTCAAGGAACTTCTAGAGCAAAGTGTTCAACAATGGAGTTTTGAGCCATTTTGGGAAGGGTTATCATCAACCTTCCTATGACTAGTGCATCCTCCCCATAGCATATATAAATGCAAAGTACTATCTTGGAGGATTATTCAAGAGATAAAACTATTTTGGAATTTATTTTGAAATATTTAGGAAGTTTAAGAGGTTTTGGAGCCAATTTAACGAAAGTGGGTTTTGGACCTAAAGAAGCCTCCACCGAAAAGGACCTCAAATTAAAAGAAACATTATAGAAGCTTGAAAATGAGTTTCAAGCCTAAAAAATTACCTATGGAAATCATTTTAAATACTCTACATGGTGGAAAATATGGGACATCTTAAAACCCCATACATTTCTCTAGGAAACTCTTTCTTTCGGTGCACAACTAGTGGTGCCAAGAAAAAAGGATCCATTTGGAGATGTTTTAGTAAAATTCAATCCTTTATACCCTCACCATTATCCTCAAATGATGTTTTTCATGCAAAATCATAAAATTAAGTGCACAAAAACTCATCTTGGAGCTCAAGATATGACCTTCACAAGTTGGCTCCCAAGGTACGATTCTCGATACTTAATCATTTTCACACATGGACACGTGGCAAGCTGTGATGAAGGAGAATTTTCATGTCATTTTTTCACCTTTGAAAAGTGACATGAGGTGTAAAAAAATGTGCCCAAACCTTATGTAGCCCTCTAGACACCCATATAACATGTCAAAGACTCACCTTAAGCCCCGTTGACCAATTTGACCTGCACAACTACCTACTCTTGCATGTGCGACACTTATCCTCCCCAGAGGAAGGTGAATTTTCTTGCACCATTTTTAAATTTTGGAAAAATTACATGAGGGACATATAAATATGCCCCACCCTTTTCATTTCTCCTGGACCCACATCGACCATCAACCAACTCCTAGGTGCTCCATTTTAGCCCCCTCATCTAACTTGCTCATCAAACAAACTATGAAACTTGTCATGCTATATGAGGGAAAGGTGAATTTTTATTTCCCTATTAAAACTTAGAAAATGGACATGAGAAGAATAAAAATTTACCCAACCCTCCCTCCTTCCATTTCAAGCTTATAAATAGCGGAAGGAGAGCCATTTTTACATTTTCACCCCACACCTCAAATGTTGCGGAATCTTTGGAATTTTTTTTTAGAGATCAAATAAAAAAATTGTCCTCAAATGATCCCACAAATATTATCATAACATAAAACAAGAAAAAATACAAAAATAACGGATTCAAATGAAGAAGAAATGATGATTTTTTGCTAGAAAACCTAGAAGTCACTGTGTGAGAAATTTTTTCATATCTCTAAAACCACAGACGGACCAAGATATCATTTTTACATTCATCAAGTTTACCAATTGCCTAAAATCTTCCATACGATTTTTGCATGCACAATGCATATTTTTTGCGATGAAGAAATCCCAAGTTTCCTGGAAACATTTAAATTTTAAAATCTCTCGTTTACAGCATTGAATGAAGTTAAAATTTAAGAGGTAAATTGAGGACCGAAAACCTATTCCAAAAAATTTAATTTCATTGCAAACCAACCACCAAATACCCACTTTACAAAAATAGTAAGCCTTCCTACACGAGGACTAGCTATTTGTGATAAGTTAACACAAGAAGCGGTTACGGAAAAGACGGTGTGCATGTACACTGAGGAAATTTAGAAGGCCAAAGTGGTTTTCTAGTGCTGGGATTGGTGAAAATGGCCACTTACTAAATGGATTAAGTTCCCAATATGGGTACTATCTATAAATAGTAAGTCATTCCATAAAATCAATCTAGGAAGAAGAAGTGTACACATGGGCAATAATACTGAGCCAATATCATTGAGTAGTGGTCGAAAAGGATTAAAAATCATTGTTTATTAAAAATAGTAAGTTGCCTTTTAGCCAATTCCTATTAATATTAATTCATATGAAAATAATAGTTTCTACAGAAGGAGTGCACAGAGGGATAATCATTTAGGATAACATCATCATGTAGGATTAGAAAGGTGAATTTTGATGCTTACTTAAAAACATTAAATTGCCTTTAAAAAATATAGTAAGTGTCAAGGAAAATGAAGTTCAAATTCATAGGTATAAAGTTAGTGCAAAGTATCTCTCATCAAAATATGCTAAGGTGGGTGACAATGATGTCACCTATATGGATCTTGATGATCTTAAATCATGCATGCTAGCTAACCAAAATGGGAAAATTTAAGACAAAGTATTCACAAGTGGCATGGTTCAAAGTTGGTGGACATCATGTGTCCATACAAAGCATTGAGTTGGTCTTAGCCTGCTCAAATCACTATGAACTTGATACAAAGACAATCCAGGGTAGACAATGACATAACCATGATAGTCATCTCTCCTAGAGCTATCTCACTTGCATTACAAATTCCCACCTCAACCAATATGGTAGTCATCACAAAGGAAAAGGTTGTGAATGAATGGAATAACACGGATGCGTATCTGCAAGGAATTTACACTTGGGCTCATGGATGAAACTAGGTAGAAAACCTTCAGAATGCTAAAGACTCTCTCTCAAGATGTGAATTATGTGAAGGTTTTTGGATGTAATCACCCTTCTTAGCGGGGGTGATGAGAGAAGAAAGCACAAGGGATTTCTAAGATTGAATGGTGCTCTTCATCCTATATATAGTGAAGGAGACAAAAAGATAGATTGGAGCCGGATAATAAATGAAAACTTGCATCGTCAATTGCTCCAAGTGCCTATGATGAAGAATTTCTTCATGACTTCCTACTTGGTATATATCCACACCAACATTAGGTCATTCAAGGGATTTGCCCTTACTCAGAACATATTTTCTAAATTCCCAACATTTAAGAAGTTTCCTCAATTGGTGTTGAGAGAAAGTCATTGACATTTCACCATCGTGAATGATACTTTCACGATGTTCATTTTCGAAAATACGGAGAGTGATTTGTACACGAGAATGTCACCACAAGAAGAATCCACGATCAAAAGGTAAGTCTCCTATTTCATCCATTTTTGACTTCCTCCTACATTCAAGTCTCTGGATTTGATCAAGCCCCACTAAGGTTACCCAGGTACCTTAGTGATCAGATAGTGTTATCTCGAAACTACGGGAATATTGCACAAGTTAATAATAGACTTAGGAATTGAAAGAATAAAATTGTCTCATTCCTATCTCCTTGGGGTTTTCATGGGCAAGAATGTCAATGATGTGTCCCACTTGGAGGAAACCTTCACATACCTAACTTCTGCATTTAAACATCCCTAGGGCCTACTTCAAGATACGGGTTGATCCAGACACATTCCATGTCCTAGAGTTGCACCATATTCCACAAGTAGAATATTATTGGGCCAACTGTGTTGATAAATTTAATGTGTGGGAGAGAGACCATATGAGGATAACAATAGGAGAAATGAGGAAGTATTAGTTTAAGGTACTTGCAGAGGTCTACGGGACGATGGAACTGAAATTTATGATCCAGAGTATGAGGCGGTCAAGGCTTCCCCTTTTCCTTAGGTGAATTAGCATGTTCGTGATTCTAGAGACATCATGGATCAGATAGATAAGGTAATCAAGAGAACAAGGGAATGATTCCAAAGGAAGAAGGTTGTTACCATTCGATCGAGAAGTCTCCCATATCATAGAATCGACACACAATAATAATCATCATCGAAGGTTATGGAGGTTACTTCAAGTTTGGGTCACTCTGGAGTGAGCTCAAAATGTCAAATTATAGAATTAGAGGCTTCATGTCTTGAGAAGTTTCCTAAGAGTTAGGATAGAAGAAGATCTAGTGGAAGAGACACAAATTGAGAAAGAGGACACAATTAAGAACCCTTTTTTTGATAAATCACAAGAGGTCCAACCTCATGTTAGAATTACTTACTTTTATGTACATGAGATATATCTTCCACACTGAGTAGGAGAAAAATTAATATTCTAGTCACAGAGCTGAATCTAATTAAATGTTCCCTTGGATGAAGGAGATAATCAAAAGACACATGTACTTATCCAACATGTCACCGTAGCGCCAATCTATTAGCAATAGTGTCATTGGCTAGAGGAAAGAAAATAAAATTTACTCATGCATAATGGGTAAGTGCACGAAGTTGATGGACAATTCGTGGACATAAAAACTGAAATAAAGGAACCGCATGATCGCGGTTCCACGAATTCTAGGTTCGGTAATTACTAAACCTAAAACCGCGATCGCGGTTTAGAACCACGAGCATGGTTATAAACCATGATCGCGGAACTCGAGACAAAATTTAGCTTGATCCGTGACTCCTTATTTTCCTTATTTTTCATTTCAAACCACGATTTTTCCTAAACGTTTTTCACTCACGCTTTGAATACCACCTCAAAATTGCTCATTGGACTTCTGGATAGCGATAGATTCAACCATGCCACCAATACGAGGAGGTAAGTCCCGATTGTAATCATTTTTTTGCATTTTAGGTTTTTTTGCATTTTCATGGGTTTTTTGAAATGTTTGTTTATGTATACAATTTTCTTGTTTTATCGGTTGGTGTCGCAAGCTCAAAATCATGTAAACTGTCAAAACATTCCTCAAAACCCACCAAACATTCCTCAAAACCCTCGAACATTCCTCAAAACCCTCCTCCAAACATAGATCCGCCTCCTGTGGCTCCTTTTGTCCCCCCAGCAGCGGAGGACACGCAAGATAATATCATTGGAAGAATCTGAGAAAATAAAATTGTCATTGAGAACCTAATTCAAACTATAAGACAAAATCATGCTACAAATCCATCCGCATGACTTTAGCCAATACATTGCAAACATTGATTGGCAAAGTCGAGTCTGCAACCAACCAAATACATAGATGGAACACCTTTAGAAGTGACTGTAGGTGGTGGTATGCGGATAAACTATCCCATGCGGCCGTCAAAGACAAAAAAATTGGAAAAGACCTCATTTGTGCATTATTTACCGACCCTAGAACCAATGCCCCCCTGCAGTTACTTGTAAACGGTTCCCAATCCATTGGTGCCATGATGACAGAATCAAAAACAATTTTGGGACCGATGGTGGATGGTTTTTGATTATCCACCATGCAACAACAATGAGGTTCCTCTTTATTTTTTGAAGAAATTATATTGTGAGTTCGTGCTCAATGAGGTCCCGAATTATTTTGACTTTTTTCGAATTTTTTTGGTCGAGGAGGTGGCTCTGCATGAGCGAGACCAGTGCATGCGTAGGTCGGCCTAGGATCCCCATGCCCCAAAACCCCACTACTGCCTTGATTATCCCTCCTACGGTGAAGGAGGTTGTGGAGATTGATACATTACATGCATTGAGGAGCTCACGACACTCTCACCTGAAGCATAGTGACAGATTACATCTGGTGATGTTGGTGGAGCGCCGATTCTAGTGCACCACACCACTTGTGGATCATGTGGTTTGTATACCACTGCTGGTGAGACATCATTTTGCTGGTTCACAAGATTTCTTTTCTATAGATGAGATGTTTGGGAATGTTTTTGGAGCTAGTGCACTTTGATATTGGTCTTTCATAGGTAAATTTCAAATAAATTTAAATATATATATATATATATATACAATAGTTTAATTCACATGTTTGAGATATATATATATATATATTTGATTGTACGTCATGTACATACATGTAAAAAACTAATTTTTTATTTTATTTTAAATAGCAAGAGCCAGTGAAGGAAACATCCGGCGTCGACATGCTAGCTACTATTTAGGCGTGTTTCAAACGTAAGTTTCAAGTTGTACAAACTTAAATTTTTAATTTCATTTGATTGCACTAGATTATTATTATAATGTTTCACGTGTATGTTGTACATGTATTAATATTTTTCTCTTTTATACACAGGAGCCTAGCGGGTCATCATCTGCTTAGGGAACTGAGGCTACTGGCACGCCTCACATGAGTTTTACGCAGGTTAGTAAATCTCTTTACACTTTGTTTCTAATTACTGGAAGTTCACGTGGATTACATGCTTTGGACCTCTGTCATGTAGATTTTAATATTGATTTGTACATGTTTTTTGTATAGCTTATGACTGCTAGAGAGACTCCTCCATATATGCAGACTGTGGAGGCTGCTGTAGATACTGCCATAGCATCTGTCAGATCCACTAACTGAGGTACAATTTTTTAAATTTGTTAAATTTTGGAGGTTCATTATTTCTTATTAAACTTAAATCTACAATATCAAATTTTGTATGTATATGTGAAATATTTAATTTGAAAATTAATTATTTGTATGTAGCTTACCCCTCGTGAGTCTATTGTTGTCCCTGCGACACGTCAACAACAAATTGATAGGGATCATGACATTGTGGTAAGATTTCACATGCATTTTAACTAAATTGTACAAGTTTCTAAATTTTGAATGTATTTTAAAATTTTGGGTGTTAAAAACTTGTTGTTTATGAATGTGCAGGTTAGGTTGCAGGCATGCTTAGAGACACCTAGGACCACATGGATGAAATCCGTAGTGGCATCTCCCTCCACTACATCCCCAGGTCGTGGACGTGCTACTTCTAGTAGAGGGAAAAGAGAGGGAAGATGTTTCATGAGTAGATTTATAGTCCACCTGGATGTACATATGTGGTCATGAGTAGATTCATAGTCCATTGTATATATATAGCCTTTTACGACCGCATGTGGTCCCATATGTACATTATGACACACTTAGTTTGAGATGTACACATACATTATGAACTTATACATATATATTTTCAGAGAGACGTGCATATGGAGCACACTTTGTTTGATTCTTATATATATCCATGTGTGTTGGTTTTCATAATGACTTTTTAGTTCTAAACTTTATATATGTTTGATGCATATTTCTTCATTGCTTTATGTTTATGATGGAAATCATTATTTATATCATTATATAATAAATGGTATGGACATTTTTTTCTTTTGAAGAAAGATAAGCTCAAGATTTATCTATTATTTATCTATATACAATTGATTGTTTAAAGAACAGGATTCTAGAGATAAATTTTGTTTTTGAGTACAAGCAGTATTTTGATCGAGGGAATGAGTTAAGCAATGCCACTCTCTCATGTATGAATGGAAGTTTAACTTTTTTCTTGGTTATTATTCTGGGATTTTACTTTTGTATGAAAAGTGATGAATGATCGTTGGCAATATTTTCATTCATGTGTGTTTAATTTCTTGAAGGTGTTTGAGATCTATGTTTGTCGAACCGCTTTTTCATGACCCCCTTACTCATACTTAAATGTTTTATATAATATTTTAATATAAGTTTGATGGTGATTTATTGGATAAGGAAATAGTTTTTGTTAGATATTTTCTATTGTGTCTCATTTCTTTCATTGTAAAGTGGTTGGACATTCTTCATTGAATATTGACTCAAGTATTAAATTATTTTCCTTTGAGTATGATCTAGAAAAATAGATCTAGAAAATCAAATTATAATAATTAACACATTCTTAAACTTGGAAAATATACCCTCATAGATGTTAAATCATTTAAAATGGAAAATGATGACCAAATCGTATTTCAAAAGATAAAACAATATATTTTGTGTATATTGAATGTGTGAACACAATTAGTAGAAGATGAAAAAATTAGATCATTGTATGTTATGTAAGCTCAATCATTCTACTCTAAACTTGTATGTAATAGTTCAATGTGCATGCATGAAAACACCATGTGATTTTTATGACATTTACTAAATAGAATCTAGTTGATATGTTTGTTGAATGGAAGGCTAAATTTAAGAACATCTCCTTGATAATCAATGTGGATATAGAAATAATAAAGCTGTGTGATTGGAAGGATAAATAAGAAGTAATCACATGGATAACTCAATGTGAAAATGTTTGTAATCCTATTATTGCTTTTCAAATGTGTTCATTTACATATAAACATATAAGCATATTTATTTTATTTTGAGGGTTATAAACAATAATGCAAGGAAGAGGAATTTCTAATTTTCAAATTTAAGATCAGGGGTTTTTTAGTGATATAAAGTGTATATTCAGCTATTTTATAGTGCATGAATGGAAAGTTTTACTTACATAGTTGAAAACTATCAACATACCTTATTCATCCAAAATATAAGACTTGATCCTATTTTGATTCAAATTATGATATTTTGATGGATTATTCAATCTTGGAGGGATGGTTAATACTTTGCATTAATTCATAGCATTAATTATATACACTTTGAAAGACTAAAATAAGACATTTATGTGTTGCATGTGTTTGCTTTAATGAGTCTAAGCAAAAAGTTTAAGATCATAGTCTTTTTAAATATAAATTTTCTTGATAATTTTAACAAGATACATAACAAGTTGTACATTTATGTGCATAATGGTGGATTATGGTATCCTATTCAAGTTTGGAAGAAGTCTCTATTTAGTAAAGGAGCTCATGAAAGAAAGATAGAAACAAGTTTTGGATCTTTGTATGAATTAGATTCACATAAGACAAACCAAAGGAATGTTTGACTTGTGAGAAGAGGGTTTTAAATCCTTTTATTGGAAATATTTATGTTGAATTAAAAGGATTTACCTTTAAGTTGGGTTCATCTCGTTTAGACATCATTTTTTGATTTTTGGCATCACTCGGACTCTGTGGCAACAAGAGAGGCCTCATCTGAGTCCAACACCTTGGGCGTAGGGACCCTCTGAATAAATTTTTCCTTCTCATTTGGTGCTCTCGAATCCGATATTATTTAGACCATTGAAACGCGTGAAATAGTATATTTGGAGCCAAGTGTAAGGTTGTCAAATGCTATATTTTGCAAACGGTGGGTCGTGGCACAAAAATTAACCATTCATGCTAGAACGCCTAGGTGGCTAGGTGAACACTGAGAGGAGGTGGTGTTTTGTGTCGAAAGGGTTGTTGCTTAGGACCTACTTCGTTAAGTGCGTAGTCCCTTAAGAGCCTTGAGACCAAAATATCATTCAACTTATCTCGGGTGACTACTCGGACTGTGTGGCACCTAGAGAGGCCTCATCTAATGGACACCTCATGTAGGGAAATAGCCTCTCTCAGTTTTTTCCTTCTCATTTGGTGCTCTCGTTGTCCTATTGTTTGCAAACGCGTGAAATAGTGCAGTTGGAGCCAGTGTAAGGTTGTCAAACGCTATATTTTGCAAACGGTGGGTCATGGCACCAAGAACCTATACTACGCGGCATATCTAGGTGGCTAGGTGAATGCTAGAGGAGGTGGTGTTTCGAGTGTGCGAAAGGGTCGTTGCTTCCGGGCTACTTCGTTCGGGCGTAGTCCCTTAAGAGCCATGAGACCAAAATATCATTCAACTTCGATGGGTGACTACTCGGACTCTGTGGCACCTAGAGAGGCCTCATCTGATCGACACCTTCGATGTAGGGACCCTACTGATAGCCTCTCTTGGTTTTTTCCTTCTCATTTTGGTGCTCTCGTTGTCCTATTGTTTGCAAATGCGTGAAATAGTGCAGTTGGAGCCAGTGTAAGGTTGTCAAACGCTATATTTTGTAAATGGTGGGTCATGGCACCAAACCAACTATGCCGGCATGTCCAGGTGGCTAGGTGAATGCTAGAGGAGGTGGTGTTTTTGTGTGCGAAAGGGTCGTTGCTTCCGGGCTACTTCGTTCGGGCGTAGTCCCTTAAGAGCCATGAGACCAAAATATTGTTCAACTTCGACGGGTGACTACTCGGACTCCGTGGCACCTAGAGAGGCCTCGTCTAATCAAAACCTGGTGTAGGGACCCTCTACAATAGCCTCTCTCAGTTTTTTCCTTCTCATTTTGGTGCTCTCGTTGTCCTATTTTTGCAAAACGCGTGAAATAGTGCGTAGTTGGAGACCAGTGTAAGGTTGTCAAATACTATATTTTGCAAACGGTGGGTCATGGCACCAAACCAACTATCTGCTTGGACACATCTAGGTGGCTAGGTGAATGCTAGAGGAGGTGGTTTTTGGTGCGTGAAAGGGTCGTTGCTTCGGGCTACTTCGTTGGGCGTAGTCCCTTAAGAGCCCTGAGACCAAAATATCATTCAACTTGATGGGTGACTACTCGAACTCCGTGGCACCTAGAGAGGCCTCGTCTAATCTGACACCTTGGTGTAGGGACCCTCTAAAATAGCCTCTCTTATTTTTTTCCTTCTCATTTGGTGCTCTCGTTGTCTATTGTTTTAAACGCGTGAAATAGTGTAGTTGGAGCAGTGTAAGGTTGTCAATGCTATATTTTGCAAAGCGGTGGGTCGTGGCACTAAACCGACTATACCCGTGGCACACATCCAGGTGGCTAAGTGAACACTAGAGGAGGTGGTGTTTTGGTGCGTGAAAGGGTCGTTGCTTAGGGCTACTTCGTTGGGCGTAGTCCCTTAAGAGCCTGAGACCAAAATATCATTCAACTTCGACGGGTGACTACTCGGACTCGTGGCACCTAGAGAGGCCTCGTCTAATCCAAAACCAGTGTAGGACCCTATCTGATAGCCTCTCTCGGTTTTTTCCTTCTCATTTGGTGCTCTCATTTGTCCTATTGTTTTAAAACGCGTGAAATAGTGTAGTTGGAGCCAGTGTAAGGTTGTCAAATGCTATATTTTACAAGCGGTGGGTCATGGCCTTGACCAACTAAATACATTGGCACATCCAGGTGGCTAGGTGAATGCTAGAGGAGGTGGTTTTGGTGCGTGAAAGGGTCGTTGCTTCCGGGCTACTTCGTTCGGGCGTAGTCCCTTAAGAGCCCTGAGACCAAAATATCATTCAACTTCGACGGGTGACTACTCGGACTCGTGGCACCTAGAGAGGCCTCATCTGATCTAAAACTCAACATAGGGACCCTCTATAATAGCCTCTCTCATTTTTTTCCTTCTCATTTGGTGCTCTCGTTGTCTATTGTTTGCAAACGCGTGAAATAGTGCAGTTGGAGCCAGTGTAAGGTTGTCAAATGCTATATTTTACAAACGGTGGGTCATGGCATTGAAACTGACTGCGCCGGCACATCTGGGTGGCTAGGTGAATGCTAGAGGAGGTGGTGTTTTGGTGCGTGAAAAGGTCGTTGCTTCCGGGCTACTTCGTTCGGGTAGTCCCTTAAGAGCCATGAGACCAAAATATCGTTCAACTTCGACGGGTGACTACTCGGACTCCGTGGCACCTAGAGAGGCCTCATCTAATCCAAAACCTTGGTGTAGGGACCCTCTACAATAGCCTCTCTCGGTTTTTCCTTCTCATTTTGGTGCTCTCATTGTCCTATTGTTTGCAAACGCGTGAAATAGTGCAGTTGGAGCCAGTGTAAGGTTGTCAAATGCTATATTTTACAAACGGTGGGTCGTGGCACCGAACCGACTACGCCGGCACATCAGGTGGCTAGGTGAATGCTAGAGGAGGTGGTTTTGTGTGTGAAAAGGTCGTTGCTTCCGGGCTACTTCGTTCGGGCGTAGTCCCTTAAGAGCCCTGAGACCAAAATATCATTCAACTTCGACGGGTGACTACTCGGACTCCAGTGGCACCTAGAGAGGCCTCATTGATTTGATCTAAACCTCGGTGTAGGGACCCTCTACAATAGCCTCTCTCGGTTTTTCCTTCTCATTTGGTGCTCTCGTTGTCTCTATTTTTTTGCAAATGCGTGAAATAGTGCAGTTGGAGCTAGTGTAAGGTTGTCAAACACTATATTTTGCAAACGGTGGGTTGTGGCACCAAACCGACTGCATGCCGGCACATCAGGTGGCCAGGTGAATGCTAGAGGAGGTGGTGTTTTGGTGCGTGAAAGGTCGTTGCTTCCGGGCTACTTCGTTCGGGCGTAGTCCCTTAAGAGCCCTGAGACCAAAATATCATTCAACTTTGACGGGTGACTACTCGGACTCTGTGGCACCTAGAGAGGCCTCATCTAATCTAACACCTTCGGCATAGGGACCCTCTACAATATCCTCTCTTGGTTTTTCCTTCTCATTTTGGTGCTCTCGTTGTCCTATTGTTTGCAAACGCGTGAAATAGTGCAATTGGAGCTAGTGTAAGGTTGTCAAACGCTATATTTTGCAAACGGTGGGTGTGGCACCTGAAATGACTACTGTCTGTGAACATATCTGGGTGGCTAGGTGAATGCTAGAGGAGGTGGTGTTTTGGTGCGTGAAAGTGTCGTTGCTTAGGCTACTTCGTTCGGGCGTAGTCCCTTAAGAGCCCTGAGACCAAAATATCGTTCAACTTCGACGGGTGACTACTCGGACTCCGTGGCACCTAGAGAGGCCTCGTCTAATCCAACACCTCAGCGTAGGGACCCTCTACAATATAGCCTCTCTCGGTTTTTTCCTTCTCATTTTGGTGCTCTCTTTGTCCTATTGTTTTGCAAATGCGTGAAATAGTGCAGTTGGAGCCAGTGTAAGGTTGTCAAATGCTATATTTTGCAAATGGTGGGTCATGGCACCAAAATGACTACTGCTAAGCGACACACATCGGGTGGCTAGGTGAATGCTAGAGGAGGTGGTGTTTTGGTGTGTGAAAGGGTCGTTGCTTTGGGCTACTTCGTTCGGGCGTAGTCCCTTAAGAGCCATGAGACCAAAATATCGTTCAACTTCGACGGGTGACTACTCGGACTCATGGCACCTAGAGAGGCCTCATCTTGATCGACACCTTCGGTGTAGGGACCTCTCTACAATATCCTCTCTCGGTTTTTTCCTTCTCATTTGGTGCTCTCATTTGTCTATTGTTTGCAAACGCGTGTGAAATAGTGCGGTTGGAGCCAAGTGTAAGGTTGTCAAATGCTATATTTTGCAAGCGGTGGGTCGTGGCACCAAAGAAAAATAAACTATGCGGCACATCTAGGTGGCTAGGTGAATGCTAGAGGAGGTATTGTTTTTGGTGCGTGAAAGGGTTGTTGCTTAGGGCTACTTCGTTTGGGCGTAGTCCCTTAAGAGCCCCGAGACCAAAATATCATTCAACTTCGACGGGTGACTACTCGGACTCTCCATGGCACCTAGAGAGGCTCTCTCGATCCAACACCTCGGTGTAGGGACCCTCTATAATAGCCTCTCTCGGTTTTTTCCTTCTCATTTTGGTGCTCTCTCTGTCCTATTGTTTGCAAACGCGTGAAATAGTGCAGTTGGAGCCAGTGTAAGGTTGTCAAATGCTATATTTTGCAAACGGTGGGTCATGGCACCAACCGAACTATTGAAACATCTAGGTGGCTAGGTGAAATGCTAGAGGAGGTGGTGTTTTCGGTGTGTGAAACGGTCGTTGCTTCGGGCTACTTCGTTCGGGCGTAGTCCCTTAAGAGCCCTGAGACCAAAATATCATTCAACTTTGACGGGTGACTACTCGGACTCCGTGGCACCTAGAGAGGCCTCGTCTGATCCAAAACCTCGGTGTAGGGACCCTCTACAATATTCTCTCTTGGTTTTTTCCTTCTCATTTCGGTGCTCTCGTTGTCCTCTATTGTTTGTAAAGCGCGTGAAATAGTGTGTAGTTGGAGCCAGTGTAAGGTTGTCAAATGCTATATTTTGCAAACGGTGGGTCGTGGCACCAAACCAAGACTTACCTGCCGACACATCTGGGTGGCTAGGTGAATGCTAGAGGAGGTGGTGTTTTGGTGCGTGAAAAAGGGTCGTTGCTTCCGGGCTACTTCGTTGGGCGTAGTCCCTTAAGAGCCCTGAGACCAAAATATCGTTCAACTTCGACGGGTGACTACTCAGACTCGTGGCACCTAGAGAGATATGGCCTCTCATGATTATCCAAAACCTCGGTGCATAGGACCCCTCTAAAATAGCCTCTCTCGAGTTTTCCTTCTCATTTGGTGCTCTCGTTGTCCTATTGTTTGCAAATGCGTGAAATAGTGTAGTTGGAGCCAGTGTAAGGTTGTCAAATGCTATATTTTGCAAACGGTGGGTCGTGGCACCAAACCAACTATCTGACACATCTGGGTGGCTAGGTGAATGCTAGAGGAGGTGGTGTTTTTTGTGTGAAAGGGTCGTTGCTTCCGGGCTACTTCGTTCGGGCGTAGTCCCTTAAGAGCCCTGAGACCAAAATATCATTCAACTTCGACGGGTGACTACTCGGACTCTGTGGCACCTAGAGAGGCCTCATCTTATCCAACACCTCGGTGTAGGGACCCTCTACAATAGCCTCTCTTAGTTTTTTCCTTCTCATTTCGGTGCTCTTCGTTGTCCTATTGTTTGCAATGCGTGAAATAGTGCAGTTGGAGCAGTGTAAGGTTGTCAAATGCTATATTTTACAAATGGTGGGTCGTGGCACCAACCAACTGTGCCGGCACATCTGGGTGGCTAGGTGAACACTAGAGGAGGTGGTGTTTTGGTGCGCGAAAAGGTTGTTTCTTCCGGGCTACTTTGTTCGGGCGTAGTCCCTTAAGAGCCCTGAGACCAAAATATCGTTCAACTTCGACGGGTGACTACTCGGACTCCGTGGCACCTAGAGAGGCCTCATCTAATCGACACCTCGGTGTAGGGACCCTCTACAATAGCCTCTCTCGATTTTTTTCCTTCTCATTTTGGTGCTCTCGTTGTCCTATTGTTTGCAAACGCGTGAAATAGTGTAGTTGGAGCCAGTGTAAGGTTGTCAAATGCTATATTTTACAAACGGTGGGTCATGGCACCAAACCAACTAGTGCCGGCATGTGGGTGGCTAGGTGAATGCTAGAGGAGGTGGTGTTTTGGTGTGCGAAAGGGTCGTTGCTTCCAGGGCTACTTCGTTCGGGCGTAGTCCTTAAGAGCCCACGAGACCAAAATATCATTCAACTTGACGATGGGTGACTACTCGGACTCCGTGGCACCTAGAGAGGCCTCATCTGATCGACACCTCGAAATAGGGACCCTCTACAATAGCCTCTCTTAGTTTTTCCTTCTCATTTCGGTGCTCTCGCTTTGTCCTATTGTTTTTAAAGCGCGTGAAATAGTGCGGTTGGAGCAGTGTAAGGTTGTCAAATGCTATATTTTAAAGTGGTGGGTCGTGGCACCAAACCAACTATGCTGGCACATGTCAGGTGGCTAGGTGAATGCTAGAGGAGGTGGTGTTTTGGTGCGTGAAAGGGTCGTTGCTTTTGGGCTACTTCGTTCGGGCGTAGTCCCTTAAGAGCCCTGAGACCAAAATATCGTTCAACTTCGACGGGTGACTACTTGGACTCGTGGCACCTAGAGAGGCCTCGTCTAATCTGACACCTTGGTGTAGGGACCCTCTATAATAGCCTCTCTCGGTTTTTTCCTTCTCATTTTGGTGCTCTCGTTGTCCTATTGTTTTGCAATGAGCAGCGTGAAATAGTGTAGTTGGAGCAGTGTAAGGTTGTCAAACGCTATATTTTGCAAACGGTGGGTCATGGCACCAAACTGACTATGTCTGGCACATCGAGTGGCTAGGTGAATGCTAGAGGAGGTGGTGTTTTGGTGCGTGAAAGGGTCGTTGCTTCCGGGCTACTTCGTTGGGCGTAGTCCCTTAAGAGCCCTGAGACCAAAATATCGTTCAACTTCGACGGGTGACTACTCAGACTCCATGGCACCTAGAGAGGCCTCATCTGATCCAACACCTCTAGTGTAGGGACCCTCTATAATAGCCTCTCTCGGTTTTTTCCTTCTCATTTTGGTGCTCTCATTGTCCTATTATTTGTAAATGCGTGAAATAGTGCAGTTGGAGCTAGTGTAAGGTTGTCAAATGCTATATTTTGCAAACGGTGGGTCATGGCACCAAACCGACTAGCGTCGGACACATCCAGGTGGCTAGGTGAATGCTAGAGGAGGTGGTGTTTTGGTGCGCGAAAGGGTCATTGCTTCGGGCTACTTCGTTGGGCGTAGTCCCTTAAGAGCCCTGAGACCAAAATATCGTTCAACTTCGACGGGTGACTACTCGGACTCCGTGGCACCTAGAGAGGCCTCATCTTGAATCAACACCCTCGTGTGTAGGGACCCTCTATAATAGCCTCTCTCGGTTTTTTTCCTTCTCATTTTGGTGCTCTCTTTGTCCTATTATTTTGTAAAGCGTGAAATAGTGTGTAGTTGGAGCCAGTGTAAGGTTGTCAAATGCTATATTTTGCAAGCGGTGGGTCGTGGCACCAAACCAGAATACTGGAACATGTCATCGGGTGGCAGGTGAACACTAGAGGAGGTGGTGTTTTGGTGTGAAAAGGGTCGTTGCTTAGGGCTACTTCGTTGGGCGTAGTCCCTTAAGAGCCCTGAGACCAAAATATCGTTCAACTTCGACGGGTGACTACTCAGACTCCGTGGCACCTAGAGAGGCCTCATTTGATCAAAACCTCGGTGTAGGGACCCTCTACAATAGCCTCTCTTGGTTTTTTCCTTCTCATTTTGGTGCTCTCATTGTCCTATTGTTTGTAAACGCGTGAAATAGTGTAGTTGGAGCCAGTGTAAGGTTGTCAAACGCTATATTTTACAAACGGTGGGTCGTGGCACCAAACCTAACTATCTTTGGCACATTTGGGTGGCTAGGTGAACACTAGAGGAGGTGGTGTTTTGGTGCGTGAAAGGGTCGTTGCTTCCGGGCTACTTCGTTCGGGCGTAGTCCCTTAAGAGCCATGAGACCAAAAATATCATTCAACTTGACGGGTGACTACTCGGACTCCAGTGGCACCTAGAGAGGCCTCATTTGATCGAAACTTGGTGTAGGGACCCTCTATAATAGCCTCTCTCAGTTTTTCCTTCTCATTTTGGTGCTCTCTTTCCTATTGTTTAAATGCGTGAAATAGTGTAGTTGGAGCTAGTGTAAGGTTGTCAAATGCTATATTTTGCAAATGGTGGGTCATGGCACCAAGGCAGACTACTGCCGGCATGTCTAGGTGGCAGGTGAATGCTAGAGGAGGTGGTGTTTTGGTGCGTGAAAGGTCGTTGCTTCCAGGCTACTTCGTTCGGGCGTAGTCCCTTAAGAGCCCTGAGACCAAAATATCATTCAACTTCGACGGGTGACTACTCGGACTCTCGTGGCACCTAGAGAGGCCTCGTCTAATCGAAACCTTGGCGTAGAGACCCTCTACAATAGCCTCTCTCAGTTTTTCCTTCTCATTTTGGTGCTCTTTTGTCCTATTGTTTGTAAACGCGTGAAATAGTGCAGTTGGAGCCAGTGTAAGGTTGTCAAATGCTATATTTTGCAAACGGTGGGTCGTGGCACCAAACCGACTGTGCTGGCACATCTAGGTGGCCAGGTGAATGCTAGAGGAGGTGGTGTTTTGGTGTGAAAGGTTGTTGCTTCGGGCTACTTCGTTCGGGCGTAGTCCCTTAAGAGCCCTGAGACCAAAATATCGTTCAACTTTGACGGGTGACTACTCGGACTCTGTGGCACCTAGAGAGGCCTCGTCTGATCTAACACCTTGGTGTAGGGACCCTCTACAATAGCCTCTCTTTTTTTCCTTCTCATTTGGTGCTCTCTTATCCTATTGTTTGCAACACGAAATAGTGCGGTTGGAGTCGAGTGTAAGGTTGTCAAAAACTATATTTTGCAAATGGTGGGTCGTGGCACATTGAAGCCAGAAGGTTTTTCACATCCTTGGGTACAACGGTGAACACTAAGGAGGTGGTGTTTTGTGTGTGAAAGGGTCGTTGCTTCAGGCTACTTTGTTCGGGCATAGTCCCTTAAGAGCTCCACGAGACCAAAATATCGTTCAAAACGGGTGACTACTCGGACTCAGTGGCACCTAGAGAATTACGATCGACACCTTGGCGTAGAGACCCTCTACAATAGCCTTTCTCATTTTTTCCTTCTCATTTTGGTGCACACGCGTAGGTATGGTCTTGTAAACACTTGGGGAGGAGTCGTTTTCAAAATTTACAACATTTTCAAAATTTACAACTTTTTCAAAATTTACAACATTTTCAAAATTTACAACATTTTCAAAATTTTTTTCAAAATTTACAACAAAATTTACAACATTTTCAAAATTTACAACAAAATTTACAACAAAATTTACAACTTTTTCAAAATTTTTTCAAAATTTACAACAAAATTTTTTCAAAATTTACAACTTTTTCAAACAATGAAAGCTTCTCTTAGCTTGAGAATTTAAAATTCTCTACTATGAGTGCCTTGACCACGTGAAGGTGGAAGCTTCTCTGGCACCACTAACCTAAACATAAAAGTGTTAGTCAAAGAAATTTAAGTTTCAAATCAAAACCATATACTATCTATATATGTACAAAATACACAAATTTAAAATAAAATATATTCAAACTTAAATCTAGATCTTTAAACTAAAAATATATTATATATATATTGAAAAGAAATTATATATACCAGACATGAGCATTGTAAATTCATTCCAATGAACCATCAGGATTGGATCTACTACGAATAGCGAGACAAGATTGCTTCATGATCGACTCTCGAACCTTCAAAGAATCTTGTTATTAGGCCTTCCTCGATATCTATACATGCTGAATATTTGTCGCTAGAACTAGATGTGAATATAAGAGTATTTTCTGTGTGTCTCAAAGTCTTCAAACACCCAAACAGAGGAGTTTTTTAATGGATACCATCGAAGCCAAGTTCAGTAACTACCATTGACCCTGTAGGATACTCAATATCTTTGCCATCTATAATAGGAGAAGTCAACTTCTTTCTTTCCTCGATGCTAACGACATAAGAAATAGTTTGTTCCTTCTTCATTGTCTTATCATGCAATTACTGCAAACACATGTCCTACAAAAAATAACCAAGGTTGAACAACTCAAATTTAAATTACATATTAAAATTTCAATGGACATAACTCAATACAAAAATTAAATAAATAACCATAAATACCTTGTCGCACCAAAATCAAAATTTTGTCAAAGTCCTTGGATGTTGTAACTTCATCTGCAGAAACAAGTCGTAATGCTTGTGGAGGTTGATAACTAGGAAGCGGAGTTAGAGGCCTACAAATCCATCCTTCCACCCATTCTTGTGAATCACACTCAGCAGTGACAAATTCGATACAAGATGCACAAAAACATGTCAACTTTCTTGTCCATATGGCCCATGAAGTAGCGTCTGAGCTACAAAATGAGTGCATATCACTGGACCCAGTGAGTGTCATACAATCCTCGTAGTTAGCAATATGTTGTTCCTCTATCAACCAAAAATATCTGTGAACTGTGGAATTTTCTTGAGAACCTCGGGCCATGTTGTCAGTACACCATTCCACTATGCTCTTTGCATCTTTTAATTTAGCACCATCTTTGTACTTCAACTCTTCTCTTGCAAGAGCTCTTTTCACACATGCCCCTGCACCGTCATGCTCTCCTTTTCCATGTCCAGCCTCAGTGAAACTCCAAATATGTTGCACACCCATCTTGATGTGCATTACTTGCTCATCGATAAAATATTCATGCATTCTTAAACTGAGATATGTAATTATCGACCATATATAATGTTGTTTGAAGTGGATGTCCCTATCAGACAAGTTTCCATAAAATAACTGGAAACACCCTTTGCAAAAATTCAGTAGAATGAGTACGATCATCACGATATAAAAGTGGTACTCTCTTAAAAAAATTTGATCATTCTTGTGTTTGTAGGAGAATGTAGAAATGCTATATGCACAAAAATGGCAACTTGTCTTGAGTTGTAATATTGCGATTGAACCTCCATTTGTGGTTGCGATGTGTAATTCTGTAAAATCGACCCTTTGAAACAATAGTACCAATAGGAAATGTGTCTTTTCATAGCTTGAATTTTCATCCAACCATCGAGCTCTATGTGTATGCCTCGCATACTCATAAACAATTTCATCCTTAAATTTTCTCATAAATTGAAAATGGGCATTTGTTCTGTAACTAGCTCACACCGTTTCGACTCTTTTCCATCTTTCAACTGGTATGCAACTGATTTATATTTATCAAACTCAACTAAATTATGTCTATTGTACCTTGATTTGCTCATGGATCTGACTTTCAATTTAGGTAATCCGCGCATGTACTACTGACTTCCATCTAAACAATCATGACTATAAAAAAATTGTCCAACTTCTTTTTCACAAAATATAGTAGGAATGAAATCCCTGGAAGATATTGGTGGAACTTGAACACCACATTTAGATAACATAGTTTCAGAATGAAAATTAGAACGAATACGTAAAAATTTAGCATAATGCATCGCAAATTCAACATGTTGCCTCTACAAACAAGTGGTGCGAGCATGGTTGATTTTCACATAGAATGGTTTCAACATTTCAAAAAAATGTTGACTAATTTTAATTTCAGATTCTCTTGTTCAAACTTACGAAAAAATTGAGTTTGAGTCATATCTAAGAAATGCTTTGGATGTGGTTCACGATTAGTAGAACCAACTCTCCATTTTATAACATCTCTTGTATTAGGTGAAACTCTAGTGTTATCATGCCAAAATTTAATAACAACTTCTCTTATAGCATCATAATTATTTTTGTCCTTATGCGGTGCTCTAGCAGAAAATGCCCAAAAATTGACATTATTGAGTGATTGAAGGATATTACGTCTTTGATTGCTTTCATTAGAGTTTTTGATTAACTTAACATTCGACTTGTTTGCGTAATCAAACGTTGTTTTTTATTGATTCACTTACAACACTAGTAGCAAGTACACGATGCACAATATTACTATCCCTAGTGTGTCTCTTGACACCAACAGTGTGATATGCATCATGAAGGTTTTCAACAATTGTAGAGGTTTGACCACGTATATTAGATGTTGTCAATCCTAAGGTGTTTAATGTAGGTCTCATTTTAATCAATTTCATCAAACTAACCAACAACTGACATCTTTGGGAATCATTTAAAATTTCAAAATGATTATCCCAAATTTCAGTGGCTTTTCTTCTGATTTGTCGTTTAGAAAGTTTGTCAGACATTGGTTTCAAAATGTTTTCATCAATTTCAATAAAAAATTAGGTTTCTTACGTAAAATCCTAGGAGGTGTTTTTGTCAAATTTTGCTTGTCTCTTAGTTTCAACATGAATTTCCTTATTCACATTTTCATTGTCTCCTTGATTTCAACATTTGCTACATCATGAGTATTTAATTCTTCTTGACATTGACGGTAAAAACTTCTTCATCACGAGTATTTAATTCAACTTCAACATTGTGGTAGAAACATTACCTAGTTCTTCATTGCTTACAATAGTTGGGATTGAAGATGAACCTCTTCTAGATTCATGAAGTTTTCGCATTCGCTCAACATTTTGAATTTTGTTGGCCTCTAATTCGTTTGGTGTTTTTTTACTTAATGACTTCCTTTTTGACTTCATTTTTGTCTCCCATGATGTTTTGCTTCCGGTGATAAGAAAAACGTGTAGAAAAAGACATAATTTCGCAGTAATTCATACGGTAAGGTCAGAGAGTAAAAATCACATGGTAATTCAGACATTGGGATGTGTGTAAATATGATTTATGAACCGCAAGCGTGCTTTATAAACCGCGATCACGGTTTATAAAGCACGCTCACTTGTTTATGTTAAAAACCATGATCGCACTTTATAAACCATGATCGCGGATCTATCTGCCGAACCTAAGCCTCGGAAAATCTTTGTTTTTCCCAACCAAAGCTATGGAAGGTCATTATGAAGTGTAAAAGGTCAAAAAACCTCAAATTTGCTCTTCCAAAGACTTGAACCATGCTAAAAAACTGAAAACATTTCACAAAAATGGTGCCATCGCGTAGGGGAGACTCTTAGCTTTGTAGAAATATTGTTTTTAAAGTGAATAGAATAAGATAAATATCATTTTATAATTTTTACTAACAATAGGTCTTTAAGACATTTTTTCCCGTGAATGTTCATGTCTACGTTTAAGACTGTAACTTTTGTTTCACTTATCAAAATATGATAAAACTTATACCATCCCAAGCGTGGACAAATTCTATACACGTTAAAAAAAAAATTTGATTTCGATATTTTTTGATATAGTTATGGTGGGCAAACGGAAAGCGCTCCGTTTTCTAAATATTTTCAGACCACTTTCATGGAAAAAAAATCAAAAAAAAATATTGCTAAAAAAATACAAAATAAAATCCATCCCAAGATAGACAACTACATCTAACGTTTCACCAAAGGAAAAAAAAAAACAAGATTTGGTCATCAAAATGCGGGCAAACGGACTCTGATCTTATAAGTTTTTCAAAAAAAAAAAAACTAAGTCATATAATTTTAAGTGTTTAATATAGCTAAACTTGTTCGTTTTTAAAAAATTAGTATTTTAGAAACTAGATTATAATGGAGAAAAAAGTGAATAATACATCGAAGTAGCGACCCAAAGTAATCAAGTTTGGTGAAATAAATGACACTAGCTGATTACAAGATGAACACAATTCCACTAGGCCCGATGACCCATGAAGGAGATATGCATATATTCCAAAAATATTCCACTCGCCTGGTGGCGAGAAACCAAGAGTACAAGAAAAGGATTGAAGACCTAGAAGAACAGGTACAAACTCTTTCATCATATGTACAACACCTGGTGGATCCAAGTGCTTCAACAATCCCTATCAAGGAAGTTGCACCAATAAGCAGCTTCAATCCAAAATCCATCAGGAAGACACAAGAGTTCATGGTGGGGACATGATAATAGCGAATGGATTGGTACAATTTTTGAGAAAGGAAAGTCATTGCTTCATGAGGCAATCAAACTCTTCGCATACATGTGTGTAACTACCAATAAGGCATGGATGATTAAGGAAGATTTGGAAAAGAAAAATATCACTAGGATCCTCTTCATCCATTAGTGATAGAAATGGGTGACACTCTCTCTCAACTGTTGATCAACAAAATATTTTTGATGCTCCTTCAAAAGACTTGTCATGTGTGTGGGAAAGGGCCCTAGTGACTAGGTACAAGATGATCAATCGAGCCATCACAGAGTTGGATGAAAAAGAAGAACATGCATATAAATTACAAGATAACATCAATTGCCAAATTAAAAACTTGGAGTGTCTGTGATCGAAGAAAGCACAACGACAAATGAGTTGGTTAGAGCATTTGAGGAATATGTCAAGAAAGAGGTCAAAACCCATTGTATTTCAATAAGGATACTCTAGAGTCTCTAGCTGGAATTCATGCCACCATCACACTCATTGCAGAGAAGCATCCATCTTGGTTTGAAAAGTGTAGAGACATAAACAATGTTTTAAATGGTTGGAAAAAAATATGAGCTGCATGTGTATCCCTCATGTTGATAGGGTGGAATCTGCTCTGGTTGGATTCAAAAATAATTCAAGGGAGTTGAAATCTTTGCAACGACACGAGACAAAGATCGTTTGGGCAATGAGATCAAGTCAACAAGAGTAACTTCTTCTTCTTCAACATGATTCTTCCTCTTTCTTCTTTCTCTCTCTCTCTCTTCTCTCACCCCCCAACTTTATCTCTCTTCAATGTTCTAATTTTTGTTAGGGTTGCACTTTTTCATGTCTTTAATGTAATTAAAAAGTTACTTTAGGTTTCTAATGTAATAAGTCACCTTTATGTTATAAAAAGGGACTTAATGTTTTTCTAGGAAGGTGAAAAGTTTTAAGTTGTGTTAAGACATATGAAGAGTCATTGGGGGGTAGATGAAGAGTCACCTCTCTTCTTATAAAATGTAAAGGCTTCCCATTTCCAAAGGGGTTGCAAATTTGTGAGTTCATGAGAGAGCATTTTTGTTTCCTTGTGAAAGAGAAAAGAGTTAGCAAATTCTTCCACTTCTCCCCTCCATATTTCATCCATTCTCATGCTATGTACAACCTTGTTGAGATGCTAATAAAGGAATAAGTTTCAGTTTTCCAAGGCATATGAATGTGTGCATATTTGTATGCATGGTTTCCTCTAGCTAGTAGTATCAAAGCTTTGTTATTTTCTTCTTATAAATGTGTGTTGAAATTTCTAATTAGTGTGTGCAAGAATTTGATATTCTACCCAAAACATTAATTCCCCTCCCTCTTTTTCTCACTCCCTTTCTGCTCTCCAAGCAAAGTCTTCTCGTGGGTAACCACAAGCTTTTTCCGCAGGGTCAGTGGAGTGCCCTTGTTGGATCCTTGGTCAAAAGCCACCAGAAAAACTCATTTCATTGCACATATAAACATGGAGCTGCAGGTGCAAGTATAGGGACTTATATTCCCGGAGCGTTGGAAAGAAACTCATAGATTTTTCCACCCGATAAATTTTCTCAAAGAATGAGACATGAATATCTTTGATTAATATAATTATGATTATTTATATTTATTTCGTGGTATTTTGAGTATGAATTTATTCTTAGAATTACAATAAGTTTTTTGAATGATGATATGTGTGATGTCAATCTTGTTTGTAAGCAACTTGTTATATGCAACAACCTGTATGTAGCAAAGGAACCGTTCACGATGAACTCGTCTGCAACCAAAGGGTATCACCTACAACATATGGACCTTCCTAGAACAACCCTTCTCGTAGCCAAGGAAGATCACCTATAAGAAAGGAGCAAAGTGATTATGAAGATATTTGAAAACGTGAAGGATGACACTCTAAGTCTGTCATGTGTCATGTGAAGAGGCGATTCAAATTGGAACATGAGAACTAAATATAACTCAACAATAGATGTGATTACTTATCACAACTCACTAAAGAAATGATTTGATCGATTAAATATGTGATTTCATGAACTTGATCACATTACTTTATTTATGTATTTGATATCTTGACACCTATTAGTTAGTTCTATTTCATATGTTTAAAATCTTGTTGTTACGTTTAAGGTCTTCCACTTGTTTCATCGAATATATTTTACTTAGTCTGTTTGAACTCCTAGTTCAACTCTTCTTCTCATGATTTTTGAAATTCATGAGTATAAGAGAAAAGAGATGAATGCTAGAAATGTATGTAGAGATCTAGATGGAGAATTAGAGAATAGACAATGCGTAGATAAAAATGTTGTTTTGTTCCTAAATGTAATATTCATGCCAATTCAATACGAGAATATGTGTTATGTTCGGATATATTTTAGTCACACGCCTAGGAGGGATTAACACCCAAGGTAGGGCCCACTTGTGGTCTGCTAAACCCTTCCATAGTTTCCCTATTTTTTTGCATGAGTAGGTTAGAAAACAATTTAGTCCTTTATATGTATTTTGAATTTATAAGCCTTAATTTCAGTCATAGTGTTAGAATCCATTTACTTTTAGTTCTAAGTTTTGTTTCAAGCATTGTACTTTCAAGATTTATTGTTTCAAGTATAGTAGTGATAGTTATTTCTTTCCATACCTCCTAAATTCTTTGTAACTATGCATACAAAAATGACATTATTGAAATTTCGTCCCTTGGTTTGATGATTAAATGACTATGAATTAGTGAACAACATATTAATTGTTGTAAGTTAATTTGCACAATCAAACATCATGTCTATTTCCAAAGCCTCCAGAAAGATTCATATTTATACCAAATTTCAATATTTAAATCTCGATTTCCCTAAGGATGACTTTCCCCTTCCCAAAATCAATTAGTTAGTTGACTTAACAACCAACCATGAGATTTTATCTCTTATAGATGGTTTCTCCGGTTACAATCAGATCCTCATCGCACTGTGAAGACTAGCACAAAATTCTTTCATCACCCCTTGGGAGAATTTTATTATTGTGTCATGCCCTTTGGTTTTAAAAATGCGGGGATACCTACCAACCTGCTATGACCTATATCTTTCATGACCTTATCCATAAAACCATAGAGGATTATGTTGATGACTTTCAGGTAAATCTAAATGACAACATGACCATCTTTTTGTCTTTAAATTTCTCTTCGTATGTCTTATTCAATTCTTCCTTTGTCTTAATCCCGAAAGTGTGTGTTTTGAGTTACATTTGGAAAACTCCTTGGTTTCATTATTTTTATTTGGGACATTGAATTTGACCCCACAAAATCAAGGCCATCCTTGAGATGTGTTCCCCTTCTAACCTAAAGTAACTTCATAGTGTTTAGGGAAGGCTCTAATCTATCCATCGCTTCATCTCGAAATTTTGTAACCATTGCCAACCTTTTCATCATATCCTTCGCAAATACACCAAATTCAATTGGAATTCTAATTATCATAAAGCCTTTGAAAATCTCAAGCAATATCGCCTATCACAACTTATGCTAACACCTCCACATGAGAGTGAGCCTCTGCCTTTGATCATGATCTAGGTGCCATGTTGTCACATTCAGAATGATCAAGGCAAGGAGAAACTGTATATTATATTAGTTGCACTCTTCTCAATTATGAAACCCATTACATTGAAGTTGAAAATTTGTGTTACTGATCTCTTCTTCACAACGTATAAGCTTTACGATTATCTCCTCAATCAATTTTTTTCATCACTAGCTAAAATCTCTTCAAAACCATGCATTCCAAGCCTTATCATAATGACCACATCACTCGATGGCTCATGCTCATGAACGAGTTTTACCAAAATTTAATCTCTCATAAATCTATCAAGGGCCAAGATATCGCTAATCAACTCATTGAGGCCCCTCTTCTTGATAAGTAACCTTCCCACGAGAAATTTCTAGATGAATCCATCCATACCCTTGATCATGAATTCTCTCCCCTTAAAATGACACTATTATTTGACAAATCTAAGTGTCAACAAGGGGGAGGCATTGGTGTTATCATCATTCCTCCTTGGGATACCTTTATACCCATTGCTTATAAACTTGACACGATGCACTAACAACATAATTGCGAGTATGAAGCCCTCATCCTAGGTATCCAAACTACTATCATACTCGGTGTTCAAATCCTTGATATCTATGAAACTCTCAGCTCATCATTAATCAAGTCAAAGGAATATATCAATGTAAAAATGAAGTCCTTTAAAAATATAAGGAGATTGTTGAATTTTTCCTCGAGGCCTTTGATCATTACACCATCTAATCTGTCCCTCATTCATCCAACCACTTTGGAGACACTATGGCTTCCTCATATCTCTCATCTCATGGGAAAACAAAGAATCCAAGTTATATGTTATTGTCCATCATCTCGATCAACCATCCCATACCCATGAAATCCCTTGCATCAATATAATTGACACTAATACGTTTGATATTTGGTACTCACGGATCTTGACAATCTATCCATATCAAAAATTAACTCTAACCTATCTAAAAATAGTAGAAGGACATTTATTCAATACGCTAACCTCTATGCTATCTTTGGTGGCATCCTCTACAAATGTGGCTTCGATGACATTTTGCTACATTTCCTTAAATTGCACGAATCTACTGCGCCATCCAAGAAGTCCATGACGGTATCTATGGTGGAAAATTCAACGGATTTGGTTATCACCAAATACATTATTTTCCTAGGATACTAATGGACCACTCTTAATCAAGACTCTTTGTGAATATGTGAAAAAGTGTGTTAAATTTCAACAAAATTCTAATATTATTTGCATCCCTAGCTAGGCCTTACAATCGGCTCAAGAACTTTTCCTTTTTCACAATGGGGTCTCATCGGTCTCATCAATCCAATTTCTACTCAATGTCACCATCCCATCATCACCACTAATGATTACTTCACCAAATGTGTTGAAGTGATTTGACTCACATCAACCAAAGCTAACAAAATATTTGACTTTTCATATCAACACATAATCGCCACTTCAACATTCCTCATAAACTCATCACTGGATAACAAAAATTCAGTCAAAAACAAATATCGTAAGAATCTTTGTGAATTGTTCAACATAAACCTTAGCTTATCTTCTCCATACTATCCTCAAGCTAACGGACAAGCTGAAGCTATCAACAAGAATTTTCGTAACATTATTGTTAAAACCATTAACAAATCAAGATGTAATTAGCATCTCCATATCCCCTTTTCCCTTTGGGACTTTCAGACTAGCATCCAAACCTCTACGGTCGATACTCCTTTTTCTCTCATCTATGGATCTGAATTCATTCTTCCTCTTAAATTCCAAACTCTTTCCTTCTCGTGTGTCTATCCATAACTTCATCTCTAACAAGGACTATCGTCAGGAGTGTGTTCAGCCCAACTTGAATTGCTAGACGAACGTCACTTACTAGCTCTCCAAAACCATCATGTCTATCAGAGCGCATCAAACATGCTTACAAAAACATCTCAAGGAACATGAATTCAACATCGGTGATCTCATCTAAAAATAAAATCGAACGTCACTATACTAGAAAGGATCCAACGTGGAAAGTTTTCTCCCAATGTATTGGACCATACATTATCATGCATAAGTATGGGTCCGAATCTTATCACTTAACCTATCTTGATGGTAAAATAGGGATAAAACCTATCAATTCCTATACTTGTGACATTTATACTGTCAACATACCTACCAACGTGGTCTTAGTCACATCTTCATGATCTCATTCATTTCACTATCCCTTCCATATCTCATCATAACTAGCCTATCTCAATGATTTAGGATTATGTGGTATACTGTCACTAGCCTATCCATGACCTTGAATATGGGCACCACGAATTTTCTCATAGCATATTCCTCATGGAAAAGTTCCTCCTTCTAGGTAGGAACCCCACGATCATTACATCCATCACCCTCTTATCTACCTACTAGAACCATACTAAGGGTCCATGGGTGTTTCTTGTACATCTTATATTCCCTCCCCAAGTGGTATACTTGGATATCTCTATCTCTATCCAAATTCAAAATCATGGATGCTCATATTAAAATCCATATTATCCAAAAATAGTTTTCCCGAAAGGACAGGTTGTTCATGTAAATTAAAACTTGTACAAAATATAAATTGATACCTTGAAAGAAAAATATCATGCATATCTCATCTTGCCATCTAAAAATTCAAAATCAAAAGAAAAATCCTAATTGTAGACCACTCCCTCCAAGGATGGCTATCCCCTTATCATGGTAGTAAAGGATTCCCACATCAAGTAGCTTTCTTAAAGTCTCAAAAAATCAAAATCAAAATATCAAAAGCAAGCATCACTATAAAGCTTCTTGTATCAATCAACTTTCCCATCCTCCACAAACTTCCCACATCGATCAATTTTTTCCATATTGCTTAGAGTTTGGGCATAGACCTAGTAATACCACCTAAGGAGAACCTATTTTCCCGTACAAGCTCCATCTCAACCCCTTTTTCATGTATATATTGGTTCTATAAGCACACTTTCTATTTTCCCCTAAAGATTTTAAATGTAACAAATTATCGTTAGTTATATGTTAACATATGTCTTTAGTTGCAAGTGCATTGCTCTACGTTTTCCCTCTCACACTTTACATCTAATCCAGGTTCAAAGTATCTTTCTACGTATGCTCCTCTCTATGATGAAGTGTACCTTCTCATGTTTGGGTCACCCTATCACGGTTGTACCATTTCCGAAGACACTATCCTAACTTTTACATCCATGTCCAATCCATCTATTACATCATTTAAATCCACCTTACAACATTTAATCAATATCCAAATTACCATCTATTAAATAAAAACATCACCCATATCTACATCATATCCTATATATAAACATACATTCATCATAAACATACATTCATCCATCACATAATGTGTTTACATCTAATCTAACATACACATATAAACTCATCACATCTATTCTAATCTAATTCATCTCATATCTACCATCCATCACATCATTCCTAATCAATATCTATCATCTCATCATATTAAATCATTTGACTCTATCATCACATCCACATCCATGTCAACATCTAATCATAATCAAAATACTATCCATGTCCCGAACCTTGCTCTTGTGGGGTGGGAGACTATCCACCTCCCTCTCTACCTCCTTGTCCATCATCTAGACTAGGATCATGCCTTAGATGTGCCACACTTGTTGTACTACCCGATGCTCTTGGTTGTGCCACTCTCCCAAGTATCTACTCCCCTCTTAGATAGGCCACATACCATGGCACATATGACATTTTATATGTCACAATGTGCTCATAGTAGCATGCTTCTACTCCTAGTGCCTTGTATTTCTCTAGTGAGATAGTACTAGGTGGAGCCATTTGGTCAATTCCCTGTGAATCCTCCGGTGCCTCACTCCCGACACTACAACTATAGATCTAAGATCTCCAAATATGGCTCATGTAGGCCTCCCTCTACATATGGTATCAACCATGCTTCTACATGAACATATATCTCTCTTGGTATGACCTCTTGGCGTGCAACATCCCTCTCCTATCATATGACATAAAATCTTCCTATAAGTGGGCTATCTCAACTATCGTTCCCCCATATCCACTCTCTCTCCCAAGAACTACCTCTTCTTCTCCCACAGGCACCATTTGCCTCCTCTCCTAACTTCCCTATCTCCTCGGTGGCCTTAGTGCACACCTGCTAATTCTACCAATATACATATCCCTCTCACACACCCACATATTCATCATCATCCCGGTGGCTCCCTTCTTCTCGCTAATGGATATTCCATCATCGACATAGGAATATGACTTTTTGTTTCATCATGCCTATAACGAGATAGGTGCTCTAAATACCCCGCCAAACTCCAAAATGTTGCATCACCTTGGTAAACTATATAAAATATATCATCTCAGTCTTTGCCTCTCGCACCCACCTCACCCTCCTAATGCCTCGCATGCCTATAAATTTTTCACCAACCATGTAGGGAAAATTATTGAGGGTTTCCATCTAACATCATCCACATCCAACCTCCCCAATATGTCCTCATACCACTCCTCCCCCACTCCCCTATCTCTCGTGAGAATGATCAACTCACCATCTTAGTAAACCGATGGCCGGCTGGCTCTATATGATCTCTGGTCACCCATGGAAGCCATACCTGTCCTCACTACAACTACATCCTCATACACCCAACAATGTAATAAAAACCCCATATCCATACCCATTTGCCTCCTAGATGTGTACATCCATAACTCGTAATACACTTGTGCAAGAAAAGCTATACCAAATGAAAATATTGTTTGATGCTCTATTATATCCACTAGTACACCCGCTAATGTTCACGAAACCATGTTCCACTTGATTTTGGAAAATCATAACATGATATCATCATAATAATCAAACATATCAATATGTTCCTCGGAATCATCGGGTGGTATCGAGCCTCTATATGAAAATCACCCAAAACAAAGGTGATTTGAGAAGCATCTGCTCCAAACAACAACATCAATGACATCATCCTCCTCTCTCTTGTGATACACACCACATGTGCCCCTAGATCGGTAGTCTCAAAATATGGTACACATCCTCTAGTGTGAACGTCATCTCTCTTATACAGAACCAAAATGTGTTATTCCTCAGATCCCACCTATCAATCAATGCTATCATCAAACTCGTATCCCTCAACACCCTCTAATAGTGGTGAAATCTGCTCAATCCCATTATCATTGGCTGATCCCACTCTACATTTGTAACATCCCCCTAATGTGATCATACAACACACGGAAGAACCCTGGTCTCTCGGGTATAAAGTGTCTCGGCATATGAAAACCAACCAAATGATCACCCATCAATATCTCATCATCAAAAATCACCATTTTTAATCAAATTAACCTAGTCGAAGGTGACCCCCTTGGTCGATGCTTGACTTGCATTTGATCAATAGTGACTAGCCCAATTACTAATGAGTGTCCCTTCCGCACATCCATTTTCCAAAAAAAAAAAAAATATAACCAAATAATCAATAAAATAAAAATAACGTTAAGATTCATATTCTTACCGCCACTGGGTCCCTCGGCTCCTTGCTCCACCACTGGCATCAATCTTTCTCAAAATCACACAAATCCTTCTCTCTTAAAGCTCTTAAATTTTAAATTCACATAATGAAAATGAGCCCCTTTGGTTTCCCCTAGTCGCTTTATAGGCACGCTGGATTGGTCATTGTCGACCCTTTCCGGTCGCGTAACTCCAATCAAGTTACCGGTGACGTGCCTGGTCAAGCGTCGACCGAAACCCTAACTTAGCTTATTTTCCATCTTCTTGACCTATCTCATTAAATTATCCTTTCCTTCACCTCAAACTTGTTTGTCACCCATGACACACTTTCTCTTATCTGACCTCTCTATCTTACATTTTGTAGCCCGCTTTGTGGCCATCGTTGTGCCCTTTTTGGGGCACCATCACTCATCTCTTATCTTCATCCCACTCGAAGATGCATATTTTTGCTTCCTCATGATGACATGAAAACACATAATATCTTGTCCCTCTTTGTTGTTTAGTCATCTATCAAACCATTATTTTGACTACCCTCACATTTATCTTCTCATACTCTTCATGTCGCCTTTAACCCATTGATGTAGGAGTGACTTCTCTCCAACAAGGCATTTTTTTGTTTTTTGTGCAAAATGAGAAATTTTGGGTTGAATTAAGCTAGGAAAAGTTTAGAGGATGTTAATAGGGTCCCAATAATTCCACTTAAATGCTTAAGTTGGTCTAAGTCATCAAGGAATTCAAACTAGGAGGTTTCCCTCCAAAATGAAATTCAAATTCTTATAAGAGCATTATGATGGATTTTGGCTTGTAAAGGGAGTCTAAGTCATTGTTTAAGCATGGAATATGTGTTATAAGGTATTAAATGTCCTAGGAGGTCTAATTTGAGTCATGTTTCTAGACCCAAGGTTTGTAGGTCATAGTTAGGGTTAGCACCTAAGGTATGTACTTAGGAAAAGTTAAGTGTTTAAAGGATAATAAAGCCTCAAAAAGGGATGTAACTATTTATAAGGCTATAAAAGCCCCAAAATGTAACTAAATTTAGATTATTGAGAAGAATTAATAGAGAAGAGGCTTTAAGAAAAGGATTTGTGTACGGGAATTTCAATTTTGGCAAGGATGTGTGTGGTTTATATATGCTTGTGATTATTCTTGATGCTCCATGGTTGAAACTGCATTGAGAGAGTTAGTTGTTCAATTTCAAGGAAGATGATAAGGAATCCGAGAATATGTCATTTAATTACATATATGTTTCGATAAAGGTAATTCGGTTTTGCATGTATTTCTTAGTGTTAAGACGCATGGGTTCTTAGTTGAAGAATATGATGCAATGATTACTAGAATGATGGTTCGGTTTATCTCCTTGAAGGATGGTACATCAATTTCCCCACAAAACACCTGGTATTTCTTAATCATTTTAGGAGGAATTTTGTTGTTTGCTTCCCACACTATCTCCTGAACTCCATGGAGCATTCCATTCTTGACTTCCAAAAGTGTACTAGGGCCATTCCCCTCCACCAGGGGCTCATCTTTCTCCTTCACAGACATTGCCTTATAAATTTTCCTGCCATTCTTGCTACCCCGCCACCCCGCCCATTCCCATTCACAATATTCCCACTATTAACCTGACCACCATTCCTAACCTCAAAATTCTAAAGCGACCCCATCTCCCTCTGGCCGTGTCCTTAGGAGCAACAAAGAAATGGAAATAGCTCACAATATTTTACACATCAGTAATGTAGGGCAAGGTAATGTTAATCAACAAGAGAGGGAAAATATTCTCCTCATAATGAAAATCGTTGGAAAATGAGGTTGAAACCATTAAAAATGATATGCAATGATTAAATAACCAAAAGGGAAAAAGAAAGATGAATGAGGATCTTTGGCATTAAGACATATCAGTGATGAAATATACAAGAAATTGAACTCCCTTGATAATAAAATTGGGAAATCTAAGGATATACACGATCAAAACATGGCCATCTTCAAAGCTATAGGTTATTTTCTCGATCAGCAGTCGAAGCATCATTATCTTTGAGTGGAGTTCCTGAGGACATCTGGGGTACTAAAAAGGAAAGGAACCAGGTCATCTCACATTTGAATGTAAATGACCCCACGCATGTCACCACTTTGGCACTTTTTACCTCTCTACAGACGATCAAAATAAGAATTGAGAGGGCTTCGAAGAAATAACACCTTCTGGGTAGGTTGGATGCGATCTAGTTGTTGTTTTGATGCGTTGATAGTATGATGTTTTTGTGTTGTTTAGTTACAGTTAAATCTTTGTCTTTCTTTTTCTTAGTAGCTTATCTTTTGACTACTATTGGTATTATTGTAATATCTGGATTTAGATCCTTTTTTGCTACTTTTTCATGTTTATCTGGCTGTTAAGCCTCTTTTGTAATAGGGTATAGTCCCTTCAAAACTATTTACCATTAATAAAAAAGAATATGATGAAAGTATTTTTGATGTCTTTACATATGAATGAATTGAGGGATCTATGAACACAAGTAGAGATTGGTTAGAAGTATCCGGGAATCACCAATGAAAGTAGAAATTGCGTTAATCATATTCTAGCATTGAAGTTTGAGAAAAAACTGGGATTGTAGAAGGAAAACAACTCGGGGATTATTAAAGTTCTTTATGTGCTATACAATATTATTTTAAGTAAACCATTTCAATTCTCTCTAATTGATGAATGAAAAATGAAGATGATATATCAGGGAAAGGAGTTTTGATATAAGTCAATGTTCATGTTCATATGTATTGAAACTTGGCAACTTTGCCCTAAATGTCATCACGGTTTGTGCATATTGATCCATTTGAGGTTGAAGGCCTTATTCATTATTGATGATGACTCAAATATGATTAAAGGTTACATAGAGGTTATATATAAGGTGTGGTAAGGTTATTTACAAACAACAAGATCAATTACTCTGTTTTAAACCCTCAAAGTGCCTTAACACACAATTTTACCGGTCAAGGAGAGGGAAATTGTATCATTAAGGAATTTTGTGCCATAAGAGTTGGCCACTAGTAAGTAATATTTGTATTTGGTCTCAAAAAGACCTAGGAGAAAAATTTTAGGTCTTGAAATTCATTTTTGTGTATTTTACACATAAATCTCGATCTTAGGCATGTCATGATAAGTAACCTAGGGCATGGAATTTGAAGGTCTTAACAATTGAATTTCAAGCTCAAATTTTGAGGGAAAGTACATGCCTAAGTTAATTAAAGGATTATTGAATAATTTTAATTTTCCACCTTGTAAAAAGTGAGAAAATCATTGGCAGTTAAGATTGAGACAAGGATCACAGTTTAAGACCTAATTTTGAGGGTCTTTTTCAAAGGAACTAGGGGATATGCAATGATTTGAATAATTCTACTTTTGAGGAGTTAAAATATTTCAAAAGTTGATAAAGAGAACTTATTTGAGTCTTGAAATCCTTCTCATCCAAAGTTATATGGAGATTTGTGTGGTAACAGGCCTAAATTGGTCTAAGTAAGCCTAAAGGTGTAAAGGTCAAAGATTACGAAGTTACAAAAATAGTCGAGTATTAAAAATTATTGGGCTCATCTAAGGTGATACGAGGAAACCTAGGAAGCATTATAAGGTATAGAGATGCCTCATGAACTCATTTTCCTATGAATGTCGAGGAACGTTGCTTGAGATCATGATAAGGCAAATTACCATGTTTTGGTAAAAGAGATGAATTGATGGAATCTAACCTATTGGGTGAGTGGAACATGTGAGTTAAAGTATGAAATGAAGGTGCAGAGAAGTGGGGTTGTTAATAAAACAAAATTTCTAATATTTGACCAGAATTGGAACCATGTAAAGCAAGGCTAATGAAGAACTTTCTTAACCTTAAGTGAATAAGAATGATAAGCATATATCCATGATTTGAGATCAATTTTTAGGATGTAATTATCTTTGTTTGAAGTTAGTGGAGTAGGATAATTTCGTATAGCTCTTATACTCCTTTAAGGTGAAATTAAAGGTCTCAAAGGTAACTTGACAACCTGAAACAATCTTAGAGAAAACTTTATGCAATATTTTTCCAAAATAGGTGTAAGAAGGAATTGAATGAAGGGGTTACTACATCACCCATTCGTCCCAAAAATTTTACATCTATCTCTCGGTGATTTTTATGACTCACAGGGTCCATAGGTAATTAAAACACCTCCATCACATGACATGTTATGATCCTATTGATGTGTTTTAGAGATCACCACCATATTTTTATTTTTATTTTTATCCCATCAACGACCATCCCCTTTCACCTAGGGCATATTCCTATCTCTTTTCCACCCATTCCCTTCCCTCATCTCTCCATCCATCTCTTTCAAACTTGTCATCAACTACCATTTATGTTGTTGATCCATAGTTTGATGGGGGAACACCTCAACTATCATCTCTCATCATTAATTATAGTTTTTATCTTGGGGATTGCTTAACATAAACCACTTGAAAAAAGAGGAAAATGTATACATCACTTTTTTGGTAGATTTTCCCTCCATCTTGTGTTCTATCATCATCTTGTACCTTCGTCTCATCCTTTGTATTTCAATTTTTTTCTCTTTTCCTAAATACTTATTTCCTACCTTAAACCCATTATTTAACCCCCTTCATAATCCTTAATTCCATCTAAACACCCATTAAACCCATATATTATCACCCCATCCCATTATCACCACATGTTAATAATATTATCTCCCCATTTAATCCCCTTGATTTCACATCTAGTTCCCTCTAATTTTTGCCTACACGGCTTCACAAACCCTAAAATAGCCCTTCACCTCCAAATTAACTGTCATAATAAATCAATCCACAAAATCAAAATTGACTTGGTTGACAACCTCCTTCATTGTTGGTGACTCATTTGGTCACCTTTATCGACCCTATAAATTCACCTCCGGCCCTCCTCCCAAAGGGTCGATAAATTTTGATCTTTGACATCCCCGTGTGTTTCTTTACCTTCTTCCTCACCCTTGGAGCTTTAGCCATCAACCAAATTCATCTTGTCATCCTTTCGCATGTTTCATTGGAGCTTGAATTACTTTGAAGATTACTTGGAGATATATTTTATGAATGTTCACTTCTATTTTACAGTTCCAGTTGCCCTAGAGTTCTTCCCATCCTCTCGGCCATCTCTCGATCCTCATCGATCCAACCTTCCATCTCGTTAACTTATCAAAAACATATCCTATTCTAGTTGGCATTGAACTATCCCGATTCCCATTGATCCAATGCTTATTCCCATCAAGTCTACCATCCCTTGATCCTTATTGTCCCATTACCATCCTAAAACCAAGATCAACATCTTAGAATCAATAATCAACCCTATTTCAACATTGTTGTGTCGATCTACACCGGTCTCTTTATCGACCATACATACAGTCTTCCCTAGTCGTCAGCCGTAGACCCGCCACTTACCCTCATCAGATCTATCATCTCCCACCCTATTTTTAATCTCATCCTTTTGACATCGATTTAGCAGATCTACATCGAGTTCCAGCTTCTTTTCCCATTCATACTTCACCAACTCTACAATGGCCACCATCGACCAGTGCCGGTCAGGTCCTACGCCCTCATTAACCCATTCAGTTTGTTTTATTTTCCAATATTTTTATAATCAAATTATCATTTTAGTATCCTTAGTATATCATATCTTTGTTTCTATTTATTATCTGTATCCTTCCATCTATCATCATTTACAAACATATTTTTATCACATAGGTTGACATCCATCCTAGGAATTTTTCACTTCTCGCACCAAATTCATCAGAAACCCACCATCTTTATTACTAATGATAAGATCCTTGCATATAATAAATGAATAATTTATAGAATATAACACAACACGAGATATGGGTGGGCCAAGATGTCCAAATATTCAATATATGCAGAATAATAAAAGATTGCCCTTAAGGTAGGGAAACACCATACAATGCTCCTTAAGGAAGGAGTAACTCCACAATATCCCAAGATGTGAATCCACTTCGAGGGGGAAACCTCCAATATACCTATACCAAGTAGAAGAATCAAATCATACCTCATCACATGATACTCACCTCCCTTATATAGACATGCATTACTCTTGATAGATGGGTAACACATAATCCCAATGTAGGCCGACTCATTACCCAATATAACTAATTCCTATGTGACTAACTAAGGGGATGTGTGCCACATGTCAGACATCTCCATCAACCCATATACATTATAATATCATATCCGGAGGTATATAACGACTAATATTTTTATGTTTAGTTCTCTTTGTTGTGTAGGTCATCAAACTCATAGTGGAAAGGATATCTTCTTTTTCCCCGTACCATCTTCATCATCATCTACATCAGGAGGTCACTTAAACCCTCCCATATTTTGAGGTTTCTTGATTTCTTGTATACTTTTCACTAACTGAAACATGAAGCGAGAAGTATCATAAAAACTCAAATTATAGCAAAGTGAATGCTTTAAAAGAGAGGAGTGAAGAAATATGAAGATGTCAAAAATTTAACAAAGTGAATGTTAAATTTGATGACGTAAGATGGTGGAATGCTTAAAGTTCAACAATGTAAATGTTAAACTTAAGACTTAGGAAAATGATAGATCAAGATGACCATGATGATTACTGATTATGATAAAGGGAGTATCACGATGTCAAGACTTAGATAGAGGGATGATTGTGTTTAAGTTTAGATACATATGTCCACAACTCAAGACTTAGACTTCTTTGCTAAGTGACAAGGTGGAGATATAAAAGTGTGAATGAAAAGAGTTCAACGAAAACTTGTAACACATAGGAAATAAAAATGATGTTTATTAACGTTGGTCTCTACCTTAAATTGGCTTCATCAAGGCATGGATTTTTATAAAATAGTTCACTCCCTAAATGTCAAAAATTATTCAAGTGAGCTTGGTTTTCCAAGAAAATTTTGTTAGGAAAATTACGAGTATCCCGACTTTACTTTACCCCTATTGATATAATAAGAAAGGATGTTACTTCGATTAAAGGATCAAATTGAGGCTGCCACTAAGGATAATGTTGATGCTAATCTCATAAAAGTGTGCTAGTAAAGTGGGCGGGGGTTCCCGTTTCATCATCCAGTTCACTCAAGGTGCTAACTACTTTTGGGTTCCTTTGGTACTCCTCAAAATAAGTTTATAGCCCTTGGCTATGTAATTCCACAGATACAATTAGAAGAATGCAATAATCCCGACCTTGAAAAGTTTAAATTAAGGTTAATTTTATAATGTTTAATAAAAAAGTGATAAGGGGTTTGCTTGATCTTCGAACAAGGCAACATGTAGTTAGTATTGTTAAGGTTTTGAACAATTGCTTAGAGATGGTCTTGCAAATAATTATTAGAAATTTTTCATGTGGTGATAACACATGAAAAACAAATAAATAAACTCATGTTTCTGATTTTCAAGATCTCTTATAAAAGTACAAGAAAAGAGCATATGCGTGGAATTTACGATTAGCTTCACAAAAATGATTTCTCAAAATGTAATAAAACCCTTTAAAAGCCGCTAATTACATTGTAAAATTCCCTAAAATGTAAATTAATCGAATGAAAATGTCTAATAACCATGCATTTGAAAGTTTTACAATTAGTTTACTTTAATGTAGTTGACTACTTAACTAGCTATGACCTAATTTAGGGCATAAACCTTAATTAATTAAAAGAACTAATTAATTAACATAAGAAAACTAACTAGACCTTTAAATCACTAAAAATATAATTGAATTAAAAGAATAAAGAAAAAAAGGTTAGAATAATCTATTAAATTTTTATCTCAAGCTAAATGTTTAACCTAATTTAAAAAATCTTGAAAGGGTAACCCTAAAAACTTAGTGTTATTGTTAACAAGGAGGGAAGATTAACTCAGGATCGAGCTCGATCATCGATTTGATTTGATGTATGCATGTAAGGTTCACATGGAGGATAAGTGGTTCGATTTATATTTAACAAGGTTTGCATGGGAACGAAGAGAAGGAGCTCGATCCGAGCATAGGTGGATTAAGCAGGTCAAGTGAGCTTCAAGGGACTCAAAGTGACTAGGATATGGTTACGTATCAATGGATGTTTGGCGGTTAGGGATAAATCAAAGTTTGATGCAGAGGTAACTCAACAATGCGGTGCAGTTGGAGGGAGGAGCTCACCTCTCTAGACACTTTGCACTGACAACTCCTTCTTTCTCAGCTCAATTCATCCCCAATTCATCCACGCCGAGATTAGAGGGAGATTTGAATCGAGAGGGTGGGTGCCCCTTCGATTAAAATCTCCTCTAATCTCGGCTTGGATGAGTTCAGATGAATTGAGTAATGAGGAGTGTTGTGCAGAGTGTTTAGAGAGGTGAGCTCCTCTAAATTAAATCAGATTTCTATTTTTAAATTCCTCAAAATGTAATAACCACTTACGAAAACCATAAAACCGTAAGAATAACAACAACATATTTTTTGATTTTATAAACTCTCTTTTTGTAATCAAATTCTCCTAGAATGTAACAAAAGCATTCCTACACAAAAACACAACAAATAGCAAAAACACACCAAAATAGAAATATTAATCACATAAAACCAAATGCACACAATGGTTAGTAAAGATAAAAATATGCATTAATAATTTTTCACAATTTTAAGCACAATAATGTCTAGTAACGGATAAAAAAATGTTTAGATTATTAATAGATTCAAAATGGATCTCATTTGTGAGATAACACATTGAAATAGGGGCAAATGTTTTGATTAACAATGGAGAGTATTATGTTTTACTTTATAAAATCAAGCTTTACAATTTTTTAAAAATGAAAAAAAAAGATAGAAATGACTTACTTAGAATCCTTTCTAAGTTTAATCTTAATTTCACTTTTCTTGCAAAATCTCAAATCCAATGCATTAGTCCACTATCCAATCTTTATTTGTAAGAAATCAAACAAATAAAAATTTAAAAAATCAATTATAAATATAACATAAATGAAAATGGAAACTTTGGAATGTAAATAATATAAAAAACAGAATTATCTTAATATCTTATTAATAAAATATAAATATATGCATATCTCATTGATAAAATAGAAACATCCATTAATTTTGATTTTTAATTAGTTTTGTTTGATTTCTTTTTAGATTTATTTGATTTCTTGTTTAGCTGTATTTTATTGATTTTGATTTGTAATTGGTTTTTTAATTTTTTATTTGTTTGATTTCTTACAAATAAAGATTAGATAATAGATTATGTATTGGATTTGGGATTTTGCAAGAAATGTGAAATTAGAAGATTGGCCTTACAAGCTTGGAAATTGGAAGTTGAAAATGGAACTCATTTTCTACATAATTACAAGTTTGCATTGAATGAGTCAATTTTATCATTTTCTTTAAATTTATTTTTAAAATGTTATTTAAAATTATGTTTTAATATTCTCATAAACTTTAATGATGTTTATGGATCTTCAAATTGATTAGTGCAACATTAATTTTTTGAGAAAAATGAATATGTGAAAAACTATGAAATTGATTAGTCCAATCTATTATCCATAATTAAATAAAAGTCACATAATTATGAGATAATATTACAGAGAACAATCAAAACCATTTAAAACTTAACTCAATTTACAGATTTGTAATAATTATTTCCAACGTCACCTTAAATATTTCTCTGAATGGAATTTTCCTGCTGAGCTTTACAATCTATCGAACATTATATCTTTGAATGTTCAGTAGATTTGTAGATTGTTTGTCAAATCACCTGAAGAAAAATTAATTAACAATATTGAATCTAGCTTAAGTGTCATTTGCACTTGTAAGCAAACATCCACAAATCATATGTATATTACATGGTTTTTTTTTATTACATGATGTTATTCTTATTATTAATTGAAATAAACATGCATTCCTTCGAAAATATATTTGAAATAATGGACTTGCAGGTTGTTTGTCGAACCAGTCAAAATTTTTAATTTAGCATATCAAACCTAGCTTAAATGGATATTATATGTTGTGTTGCTTCTGTAACATTGTTTCTATTATTCTTTGAAATAAAGCATACATATTTAAGATATTTTTTGGCATGCATGCAAGCGGAAAGTTCTTCATGAAAATCAGTATGTCATAAAACAAACTTAAAATCAACCTTTTTATTTCTCTTTTATATTATATACAAAGGTTTGTGCTATACATCGGCTAACTTGTTATTATCATATCAAACATTTTTATTATATATCTTTAAGTTTTATTTTCTTGATGTTTTTTCAACAAAATGTTTTTGGTTTTTATCATGTACTATCTTATTCTTAAATTAACTTTTTAAAGAATTTTCTCTCTAAGAAATAAATTTATGTTTCTTTTCCGTATATAAGAAACTTGTCATTGTTTCTCTATATTAATGTTACAATTAGTCAACTCCCATAACATCTTGCCTATGACTAAAGAAAAATCCCATTGATTCATAACATCGGCCCAAAAATAATTGTTCAATCAGAAATTATTTTATTTTATCAACACCAATTTTAATTAACAATTTCAATAGTTTTTTCTTACCGATGTTTACAAATTAATAATGAGAGCATAGAATAGGTCGAAATCAATGTTATTCGCAACATAATATAAAGACAAAAAAATTCATCACAAAAAAATTAGTCTCTTGAGTTGATTGATGACACTATGTGATCACAAAAACACACTTAACTACTTTTTATTTTCATTTTCTATCCATTTTCTCTTTTAAAATGGATTATAAAGTATTTGCATCTTCTAATGATTATAATTTTTTTCTTATTTATTAAAACTCACAAAGTTTTAAGATTTTTCATATCATGGCCTTGCTACTTTTTATCGTACTACTTCAATAATCCTTTTCCCTTAAGAAAGAGAAGACTTGAATATAGGGCTCAAAATAGGACGAGGTTGCCAAACCAACTATATGTAAAAAATGAGAATCTCTAGATGAAATTGTGAAGGATCAATTATATATCATATTTGTTTTGAGGATTCGAGGCCCATGCTGCAACCATGTCCATAATTGGACAAACCCCAAAAAAGCAATTCATGATTTTCCTTCTTCCAGCTTCTGGAGGATTTGCTACTTGTGGGGATTAAAATTAGTCCTAAGTGGTAGACAACACTTGCTTTGGGCAAAGTCTTGGTTATGATCTTGTGAGTATGTTACATCTACAAAAAAAATCTTGATAACTTTGAGGCCAAATAGTGTATCCACTAATTTCCAGGTTTTATCATGTGGGCGTCTGTTTGGTTTTAGAATATATTCTCTAATTTTTGTTTGGTTGCAATTTGGATCGATTCTTCCTGAAGTGATTTTTTTCTGTTCACAGGTGCGACATTTAACCGCTTTGCTTGTTGGTTTGGTAGAAGTCTGATATAGGGAGGACAATAAAAGTTGTGTTGCAATGGACCAGAAGGATGGCAGCCTTGAAATGATCAATAAAGAAGCTGTAGATTTGGTAAGTGTTTTTTTAGGCCTCGGTTAGCATGCGATTTTAATGGAGTCTCTAAGATTCTTTACCTATTAAATTTTACTTTGTTGAATATTCTTTGGTTGGACTTTATGTTATGGGATCTCTTGATACCTACTGGGAATAAGTTTATCTTGTGGCATGTGTTTTCTTCAAATATAAGGTCAAATATATTCTTCATAATTTTTATTTTGCTTTACGTGTCCGGAAACACGGTTCAGACATTTGAAGACCCATCAGAGAATATTTTAATCAGAATGAATACCCATTAGTGAAATCTGCATAGATACTAGAGGACTTCGTAGGCAATATATAGGCTAAGCTTGTTCCAAATCACTGTATAATGATTTGAATGGTTTTGTGGTGATAAAGCTTAAGGCTCAAAGGCTTTTAATTCATGCCTGTAGGCTGTAAGGATGCCTAAATTCAAAGCTAAGTTATAAATCCACCCTTCATAAGGATACACAATTATAATAGGAGCCAGGAAATCCTGATGATCTGGGGATTACACCTAATACCAGGAGGGATGACTCCAACTTTCAAACTGTAAATCCCAGTAATCTAGCCCATCTTACCTAGATGGGCATGGGCAACTAGACTGAATTGAGGTCTTCAGAAACCCTTGTTTGACAGGACACATTCCTGCTGAAATTCTATTACGAATTGAAATGAAGACAACCAGTGAAAAAAACATACTAGCATGTTTATTTCAATGCTTTTGTAGATCTGACTCCCTTTAACATGCTACACATTGTTTCTGAATATTTTATTTGAAGGGAAATTATATAGCTTTTGACAATGCAGATTTTGGATTCAGGAGCTTCAAAGTTTGTATACGCTAAGCATTTTGACCGGCTGCCCAATGCAGGAAAATATTCCTATTGAGGAGGTGTTTGAAAATCTTCGATGTACCAGGGAAGGCTTGAGCTCTAACGAAGTAGATGAGCGGTTAAATATCTTTGGACACAACAAGCTTGAAGAAAAGAAGGTAAGCCATTTTAAGGAGGAGGAAGATGGTTCTTCTATAACTCTGTGCAATGACACTTTATTGTTTTCCGATAGATTCATCATATTTGTCAATACTTTCTCTGCAGGAAAGCAAATTCCTGAAATTTTTGGGCTTTATGTGGAATCCTTTATCATGGGTCATGGAAGTTGCAACAATTATGGCCATTGCATTGGCAAATGGAGGAGTAAGTTTGAAGTTTTTTTTGCATTTGTTTAGACATTGCAATTGTATGTGTGGCTTGGAATTTGAAGTTTTTGCTCAAGTTTTATGAGTCTCATTGCATGGATGGTTTGCAGGGGAAGCCTCCTGATTGGCAAGATTTTGTTGGTATCATAACACTGCTTGTCATCAACTCCACTATTAGTTTTATCGAAGAGAACAATGCAGGCAATGCAGCTGCTTCACTAATGGCCTGGTTGGCTCCAAAAGCAAAGGTCCTAGCTCCAAAATGCACTAATTTTCATTTTATAAGTTCTCGTTTCCCTATCTAAGGCTGCTCTAGAATCCATGTTTTCATTTCAGGTTCTAAGAGATGGGCGGTGGAGTGAAGAAGATGCTGCCTGTCTGGTTCCTGGAGACATAATTAGCATTAAACTTGGAGATATTGTTCCTGCAGATTGTAGACTTCTCGAAGGAGACCCTTTGAAGATTGATCAGGTTATATGTTGTATTTTGTTTTCATGGCATATAAATTGATTGAGGCTTTAACAAAATTTGGATTAACACGAGTCTCTTATGATGACAGTCTGCACTAACTGGAGAGTCATTGCCAGTGACCAAGAATCCTGGTGATGGGGTTTACTCAGGTTCAACTTGCAAGCAAGGTGAACTGGAAGCTGTGGTTATAGCTACAGGAGTCCACATCTTTTTTGGTAAAGCAACCCATCTCGTAGACACAACAAATAATGTGGGACATTTTCAAAAGGTGCATTTTCTGCTAGCATTGTATATCTGTGACGCGTTATTTGGTGCCAATTTGTTTTGATTTGCATATTATCTTCTGCTGAGAGTATGTTATGTCGTATGTGGTTTCCAGGTTTTGACAGCAATTGGAAACTTTTGCATCTGTTCTATTGGTGTGGGCATGATAATTGAAATTATAGTACAATATCCAATTCAGCATCGCCCATATAGACCTGGAATTGATAATCTATTGGTGCTTCTAATTGGTGGGATTCCAATAGCAATGCCAACTGTTCTTTCTGTGACTATGGCCATTGGTTCACATCGCCTTTCTCAACAGGTCCCTAGAGACTAGCAATCGCATGTGTACAATGCAATGTGAACGCTGAATGGTATATGTTATTAGATTTAGAAAGACAGTTATTACTTTTGTAGTTAAGGTTGATAAGGGGTGTGATTGACAATACTGATTTTCTATTAAAGCCAAAACAAATGTTGCAAAATACTTTAGAAGGGATGTTAGATAATAGTTAGTTGTGTAATAATTGAATACAAATGCAATTGAGACATGTAAGTTTGTTAATACTCACTCTCAAGAATGTTGTGAATGTGAAGTGTTGTTGTCAAAGTAGATTGAAAGAATGACTAAGTGCTTTAACATATTCTCTCCATGAAACTAAAATGAGACAGAATATGTAATTATATATAAACAAATCTAAAATGGTTAAGGTACATTCCAAATTTCTTTATTACCTCAACGAGTTTGAGAGCATCATTGTTAGAGCTATTTTGTGCATATCTTACAATCATAGCATTCCATGAAACCACATTTCTTTGAGGCATTTTGCAAACAAAAAATGGTATATGTTATTTGTGTTATAGGGAAAGTTTTAACTTTTGTAGATGTGTTTGTTTAAACTATGGGTGATTGATTTTGTATGTGTAGAAATATAGATGAGCCACTTCATTTAAAGAGCGCAAACATGAGGTCTAACCCTTAAAACTATTCAAAATGCAAAAAAGTGATATAATGTACAAAGTTTTAGATGAAACAACTATAAATTGCATGGTTCTTTCTCGGCATTTTAAAATTGTAGGTATTTGTGTGCAGATGAAGACATTAAAAATGTGTTGTTGTTGGTTAACATAAAGAAACGAGCAACAATAAAAAGGAAAAATCGAACATGTATGTTGAAAAGTGTAATTTTGTAAGTGTAGATATATAGACCAACCACTTCATTTAAAGGTTTTGTCTCTTCATTTCAAACTTGTTACAAATTTATACATATACATTTACAAATCTTATATCATGAGTGGTATCATTGCAGACTATTTTATTTGAACTTAACATGAGAAGAATTATATCATGAATGGTAGCCTTTTGAGGGCAATTTTATATCCGGTAAACATGAGTAAATTTGATACCCCTTGAACGGAAATGTCATCTAGGATAGAAGAAGTGTTGAGTAATGTAGTAGCGGAGGTGCTATCAAAGTAGAATGTAGTATTTACGAAGGGTTGAGTGATAATAGTCTTGCTTCCTCATTTTTTCTTGCTCCAAGTGTTGGTACTGCGCCATTTTTGAGTACCTTTCAAATGAAAAAGGAGGTGAAATGCACAGATTTGATAGTACAGTTTGAACCAATTTTTCACCATGTTCGTAAGAATATGATAACTATGCTTTTAAGTTGTTTCCTACGAGTTAGACAAGGTTTATTCAATGAAATTCAAACCTCTGGGGCTTTTCAGCCAATCTGGCAAAGAATACATACAAAGACTTATACTAATAGAATTTGGGTTATGTAGTAGTTAGCCCTTTTTTATACTTTATTACTCAAACACTTATCAAACTGACTAAAGCTGTTTGAATATATCGATTAATGTGATGCCCATAGAATTCATTCTATTGCAGTCAGTTTTTTTGATAAATCATTCCATTGTAGTTGTTGATTGCGCCATAACTCGCATGACTTGCATTGAAAATAAATAATATCCCTAGATCCTATTGCTTTTACTAATGAATACAGATCACAATGCGGGGTCGAATAATAAATGTATATGACAAAAATCATTGTGTTCAACTCTAAAATTAAAGAGCATACTGCCTTCAGATGGTTTCACACTTTGAACACTGCACTCTCCTATTCTGTCTACTTTGTCCTTTGTCCTTTTGCTTACCTACAGTCTAATCACAAGGACATTTACATGATAAGAATTTTCTATTAGATTGTTTTTAGTTTCAGATGTACATTTTGAAATTTAATTGAGCCTTTTACTACCAAATGACCTTAAGTCACTTTCCAGCTAGAGCTTTTTCACATCAGGATTCTCCTCGAATTCAAATTCAGTTTTTGTATTATTGGAAATTGTAATGAATCTGATAACTTTCATACATCCTTTATCAATGGAGCACAACAATATCCTTCCTGCATTTTGGGGCAGGTTAGGGTACTGGAAAGAAACTATAAATTGCCACAAGAGCCTCTTATCATTATTCTGCTTTTGCTAGAATTATGAACTTAAAAAATTATACCATTTAATCAAGTCTATCCACATCCAGTGGGGGCATCATGGAAGAAAGTGAAGTTCAACCCAATGCTATAATTAACTGGAGCCTTTTGTTCAGTAAGGAGCAATCAAAACTTGACACAACGTAAAGGCAAGCCGGTATCAGTATCTACAACCACCACTTCTTTCGTGTTGCATCGAATCACATCCTGAAGAAGTTTTGCCCCTGCAGACTTTAGACCTTTCAAACTAACCGGCTGATTGAACAAATTGAGCACTGGCAGCTTAGAAATAGAGGCAAGCTTTCCATTTGGCAAGAAGGCCCTGAAATCTTCCCGTAATAAAGGCACCTCAAAGTCCTCTTTCTTGTGCTTCAAAGCATTATTTGAAGCATTTATGTGGGCACCAGGCTCCATGTGGTTTGTAGAGAAGCTGGCCTGGTTAGGAAAGTTGGGATACAAAGTGACATAGCCTCTTAAATACATCATGTCGATTAGAAATTTCTTCCAAGATGCTTGCCAGCCATTGGTTCTTGACTTTGGGATTTGAACAGAATTTGATTTGGCATCTGTTGTGTATCGTGTGCCCATATACGTGTAAAATTCTCTCCAATGTTTAGGAAAGAAAAGAGCTCCCCAACTGCAAGGCAATTGATGCAAGTATGGAGTGTTTGGGTGAAGCTCCTTAAAGAAATCGGTGGCATTCCATTTGGGCCTTTCCTTGACAACCTCAACCAAGCGAGGAGTATAAAGGGCAATGGAATTGAGCTCAGGAAGAGTGGCTTGAGGGCCATAATGGTAGGCTAGAAGAGCATACTTGATCCACAAATAATAGAATGGAGAAATCTCGATGTCATCTTCAAGTAACAAGCCAAAATCATCACCAGAAGTAGGATACCAACTCTCGCTAACAACTCGAATGAGGCCACCTTGAATAATCCTTCGTCTAAAATATTTTGCACCATGAGGCCATTTGAAATTATTCACAATTTTCAAAGTCTCTTCGTCAACTTTATTGTCCATGTTGAAAGTAAGAAATATTTCATCTCCAAGGTAATAGGCATTGGTGAGAGATTTTAGGAGCCTCTGAAGAGATGCAGGCCTATTTTGTGTGATGATATTCACAGAAATTCTCATTCGGTTCCAATCTGCAAAAAGAAATGGAATTTTTAGTTGAAAATAAGATCCATTTCTTTCAAAGGAAAGTTATTTTTATGTACAAAGATAACTTCATCAAATTTTTAGCACAAAGAATCAAAAGTTCATGTCTACATTTCTCTCAACAAAAGCATTTGCAGGACCCTCGATAGGAGGATTTTATTTCCAAAATGGGAGGAGAGGTGTCTTACTTGGTAGAACTGAAGACTTTAAATCAGCCATCCAGAGAACTTTAGGCACCACAGATCTTGGCAAATGAATCAAAGAGGCATTTTCATTGCTTGAGGTAGCTAGTTTCAGTCCGTCCCTAACATTTGCATTAATATCAGATACAGTGATGAGCAAAGAAGGGTTATGAATTGCCAGAAGCCCTTTCATGCTTGAATAAACTGATTGAACGAGAGAAACCTCAGAGTGTGATGCTTTTGAAATGGAATTAAGTTCCAAATCAAAGATTTTGAAACGTCTCTCATGGCAAGTTGCTTTTGGCCATCCTAGAGCTGAAGCAACCTCTTCACACGGACAGTATGAGCCTCCAGAGACAACAAAAAAAACTTGAAAGCTTTCTTTTAGCCAACAAATCGAAATTTTTCAAGAAGGGGACGCAATGCCACAACTTCACTCACAGAATGAGCAAAGAACATCACATCTATTTTTTGAGGATACATTGCAGCCCATTGTGTGACATAGCCTCGAGAAAAGACTCTCCACCATTGATCGTCTCGAATTTGCACTATATCCTTATGAATTACAGTTGTCTCAGAGACATATGCAAGTCTGTGCTCACTATCTCCCCATGTTTCTTTATCCTGAGGGTTTGTGGGAAGAACAAAAGAACCAACATTTCTGTACTTTTGAAGCTGGTAACTGCATTCAAAGGTAAACAGAAAGATGTGGATAGAAAGTAATTTATGTCATAGGAATGCAATTCAAAGTATCAACATGTAGACTTGAGACCTGCCCTATTCTGAGCCATGCAATATCACAGATAGCACTTTTGAAAAGTTTAAATATTGAAGCCTAATGGAATTTAAACTTTAAATGGGTAAGGAACATGAACTTAGACAACAGATTCATTCTATTAAGCTAAAAAAGTATATCATAAGCCTTGTAACTTATTCACAGCTGAAAGACAAATCACTAAGAAGGATTGTTTAGTTTCTAAAATAAAGGAGGTCACGATCCTACAAGACTATATCATAATCCTTGTAAAAGATTTACAATATGAAAGAGGAATCTACATAAAAGGTTCATTTATTTAATAAAGTATATGATGATATGCTTCATTGCTTCTTATGCCAATAGAAAGTAACCCATCCAATGGTATTCAACATCCAAAAAACTGCCAAATAAAAAGCATCCCAGGCCGAAATATCGCAAGTACCACCCCGTCCCGGACCATCGCAAGGAAAACTATAACCAAAATCTTTCTTATCAGGCATTAGCCTCAAACCATGTGCATTTAAAGTACATTTTACTAGAAAATGTAGATCATGATCCAAAGACTGCATTTTTAGTTTTCTTTAACAGAAATGTATTTTTTCTCAAAAAAAGTAATTCTTAACCAGATATAATCTAATCTACACATTTCAATGACAAAAAGTGTAGATGTTTCAAATGGATGCCATCCAATTTTCAAATTCCTACTATAGAGTTTGCACTTCCTGTTAACTTCTAAAGTTACGACAAAATTTTATCAGAAATCATGCTTTTTGGGTCCCCAAGGGTGACAATGATATTGGAATTTAGAAAGACAGAATTCTTGGTAAGCAGCCCTTGTATGAAATTTATGCTCTTCAAGATATCATCTCTTGGCTTAGAAGGAAGAGGATTCCAAATATTTCAATTTTGATCAACTCAACTACCATTGGGAAAAATGTTGAAGTTACGATCCCAAAATGGAATGGTTGGACATAATGATATTCCTCAAAAAATTAGAATTACTTCCAAATAAAACATTCCAAAGAAGTCATACACCCATACCCTCGATGGCACGATCATCCTTGCTAAAATGTGGAATCTACATCCAAGGTATGTAATCTAAAAAATATAGATTCTAAAAATAAGATTTTGTTTTTGACAAAAAGAAAAGCTCAAATATGAAAACTTCTAAATCTATCATAGATTACTATAAAAAAAAAAGAAAAAGATAGCCATGATAAAGAAGGGGTAGAATTCCATAAGCCTGGCAACTTAAGAAGTAGTTTGAAGGATAGAATACCAAGAAGATCAAAGCCAAACCTAAAATCCATGAAAGCAAACATAGCTTTCTATATTTTGATGGGAGGGCTATAGAAAATTTGGGGAGAGCCAGGGCTGGGGGGCTCATCATAAACCCCAAAAAATAGATAAAGGAGTATTTCTGGAACTTGGAATTTTTTAAACAACATAGTAGAGGCCTGCGCCTCTCCCAAAGGGAATCACAATTATTTCTGAACCAGGCATGAAATAAATCATCTGGATAGGAGATTCACAACTTTTCATGTAGGGTAAAATCATCTAGATAGGAGATTCACAACTTTTCATGTAGGGCAAAAACATCGCCCTAAGATTCCTGGCCAAAGTTCATATGTTGACCAAATCATGTAATAAAATCACTCCCAAGATATTCTCACTCTTTGGCAAGATAACATGCAGCTAATATTTTTTCATGAAGTAGTGAGTTAATTTCACATGGAATAAATGAAGAGCTAGTAATGAGGGATCCTTTATGAATTGGTAAGTTCCCTCTGTAAAGATTCCTTTGTCTAGCTATGAAAAAAGGCTACTCTCATTGATGTTTTCCCTTCTCTATAAAGAAAAATTAGTTGTTCCATTTGAAATGAGTTAAGGTAGAAAATATTGGGATAGTTCTCACTCAAAGGAGCATCAAGCTGATGTTGAAAAGGCTAACAGATGTTCTAAATATATGAGGATAAGATTTCCAAATTTTCATGAAAGCTCCTTTCAAAATAAACGAGAACAAGAGGTTTTTTATTGAAGGAAGCCTATGATGAAAACAAATGTTTCGAATTTCCAGGCTCCAGCTCCATAATCATAGAGCTTTGTGAGCTCATATTTTGTCGTTAAACAAATTCCAGAATGTAGTGTGACAGAGAGTTAAAAAAGAACCTAATGGATGCACCTGCAATAGTCATGCATAAGCACATACAGAAATCTATAGATTCATCTGCAAAGTTGATGCCCAATCTAGATTCCTAGGATGACTGCAAGTTAAAGGTAAAGAAGCACATTATCAGCCTGCATAAATGTGAGAAATTGTGAACAATCACTGCACAAAACAGGTCAAGTACCATCATCTGCATCGTGAACATGATTGGGGACCTCTCCTTGGCTGTCAAGAGGCATATATTGGGCCATGATGGCTCTGATTTCAGAGTCCATGTATGACTGCATCCAAGGTTGAGATATACAATATATCAGAAATAATACCATGCACTTGTCAAAAATGAACTGCAATTCCAAAGTTTTTAAGCCTAGAAAAATGACACCAATGCAATTTAGCAACTATTTACTATCTCCTGTGTTTGTGGGTGTGATCTGTCTCCTGGACAAAAACTTGTACCATTTTATGGCCTTCAATCCAACTATAGCCAAGTATCTTTTTTATTCCTCTATCTTTCATCAATCTCCTTACCATTTGAACCTCACCCCACCTGCCCACTTCTGCATAGATGTTTGACAAAAGAACATAAGTTGCAGCATTTTGAGGATCCATCTCAAAAAGAAGAGTTGTTGTAAATAATCCTAACCCTATATTTTTATGTGTTCTACAGACACCGAGCAAACATATCCATACAATGACTTCGGGTTTAATTGTCAATTTGATGATAAAGTTTAGAGTTTCCTCAAGATAGTCAACATGAGCCAAGAAGGTAGGCCATGCACACATGATGATCAATTGTAGGCGTATTGCAATAACAGCTAGTCATGTCATTGAAGTATTTACAGTCCTCGTCCACTAAACCTACATGGCTACATGCTAATAAAACACAGGTGAAGATCACATGGTCAAGGTATGTACCAGAGTGCACCATTACTTCAAAGAGTTTGAAAACATCCTTACAAAAGCCATTTTGTGCATATCCCGAAATCATGGCATTCCACGAGACCACATTTTTTTGAGGCATTTTGTCAAATAGTGCACATGCCTTGTGTATGCTTCCACATTTTGCATACATATCTACCAGGGCATTTGCAACTACAACATTTAATAAAAATCACTTTCAATTATGTTGTGATGAATGTCCGCACCCTGTTTTAAAGCTCCCATTTTGGCACAGGCTGGGAGGATGTTGGCAAAGGTTGTAGAGTCTAGAGTTACAATTGACAATTGTATTTGCTTAAAAGCTTCAACAAAACAGAATATACCTTCCCTGTAAGTACAAAATATGTACTTTCAAATACAAAGGAAACAGAGAGTGAAAGAGAATATAGAAAGCATAAAAATAAAACTGCAGCCGGAAAGCTAACATTTTTCTGCAAAAGCGGTGGTGTGGAAACACACCGTTAGAAGAAGAAAAGCGAAGAGGCAAATTAAGCCCTTTCACCTCGAATACGGCGGGCAAGCTGAATATCCTTAGGCATGATGGTGACCCTCTTGGCATGGATAGCGCAGAGATTGGTGTCCTCAAACAATCCAACCAAATAGGCCTCGGCCACCTCCTGCAGAGCAGCAATGACGGAGCTCTGGAACCTCAAGTCGGTCTTGAAGTCTTGTGCTATTTCCTTGACGAGGTGCTGGAACGAAAACTTCCTTATGAGGAGCTCGGTGCCGGGCTCGAATCTATGGATATGTTGTGGAAACTTCCTTCTCGGTATTTACGGATCTCTCTGAGGGCTACGGTGTCGGGCTTGAATCTATGAGGCTTCTTCACTCCTCCGGTTGCAGGGGCAGACTTGTGAGCCGCCTTGGTAGCCAACTATTTTCGAAGGGCCTTCCCTCCTGTAAATTTGCGAGCAGTCTGCTTCGTGTGAGCCATTTCCAATCGAATTAAAACACAAAAACCTAGCGATAAAACTTGCAGGAAGCAATAAAAATATAAAACAAGCTAAAAGTCTGTCAAAATTAAATGCTTTGGAAAAAAATTTGGGAGGCAGTCAAATTAAACATCTCTGCATAAAGCGTCTGGAGGTCCTTTACCATAGGGGAACGCCGTCAGATTTACATACCATTATTTTGTGTATTTTGAAAGCATAACATCATATTGATATTTTCAATTTTGTCATCTATTTCAGATTTGGTATATGTTCGAATGCATTCGAGATAAATTATTTTGTTTTATTCAAAATAATGCCAAAATTGAAGGCAAAATTTATATATCTTAAGGCCATTTTGGTAATGTTCCAATGCCTAATGCTAGGAGAATTCAAAATCCTATACAACCTAGCTGCTACAAATATAATATGAGGTCTAGTTCTTATAAGATCGATCTAAGTGCCAACAAGTTGTACGTACATAGTTTCATTGAGCAATTCTGGTGCATATTTTTTTGATTCCGTGTAGTTTTGTGGCATTCTTGGTTTGTGAAACATGAATCTTATGATTTTTTTGGAAACTTTCATTGCGAAATAAGACAAAACCCTAAATCTATTACATCGAAGCTTTTACCTTCTACATGCAATTTTTCACTTTTGTATGCTAAATAGTTTGCTAAAACCAGTTTGCTCTTCTTATCGTGTTGAGCCATATTTTTCCATAAACAAATTTGTTCACATTATAGTTTCTTTCCAACACTTAAATGGTTTCTAATTTTTCCGTAAGAGACCTACACTATTTTTTTCATGTGTCTTTGAATCCTTTTGGCATTTTCATTGCACTACTCGCGTGATTTCTAGTTTTATCTCAATAAGATTGAGCACAAAATGTTTTTCCTCTTGAAATGGGGTTTGATCTCTAAAATTATATATTAAAGGCCTTGTGGAAAGGAATTACAAGTATGGGTAATAGAGAACTAGAAAGTAGAATGGTAGGTGGACATTTGCATAAATACAAGAGGCTTATTTATTGTTGTTTTTATAGGTAGGAGGGCCAAATTAATGTATTTGAACAAGGACCTTCATTCTTGTGAGATCAAGGTAATTTTTGACATTGGTGAAATCCCAACTTAGATTTTCATAAGAGTGTCCAAAGGTAGCACCAATTTGGGTAATAATTTCAAGTTTTGAATACATTTTTTTGTTTAATGTCATTCTTTCAAGAATTGGAAAATCCCTCGAGAAAATGAAACCCATAGCAATAAGCATATTTATTATGCCAAAAATGTGTGTGCAAATGGATGTGACTAATATCTTCCTAGAAGAGTGTGGGTTTAATCCCCAAAAGAAGGAATGTTGGATTAACCCTTAGTATCTCGAAAACCTCCCTTTTCATTATCCTTTGTGTCATGATCATGGTCATTTATCCCAAGATTCTCCACTAGCTATAGTTACCAACAAGTGGAAATAAAAGGAGGATTTTCAAATGCGTAAAAAAAGGAAGGATAAACCCAAGTTAGATCCCAAAGAGAAGGAGAAAGTCTAAGAGGAAGTAAATTTCACCAGTTCTAACTCTTTTTGTGATTATAGGTATGAGTAAGGTTTACCCTTAGGAAATTGGTGACTTAGTAACATCAAAGTAGCAAGAGGAGGAATTTTAAGAGAAAAGGAAGGCCAATTGTAGCTATAGTACCCTAATTTTGTCTCAAAGACTTGACAATTTCACTTTATGTACTAATTTTATGTATAGTCCATTTACACATATTTTACATGTTTCAATGATTTTGTTTCTCTATCCCATGCCATGTATCCACTTAATGACACCCATTCTCCAATTTATCTCGTTGTAAATCATTTAATTTTATATTGAGAACCTTTATAGACTTTCACATGTCTCGGCCATATTGTTATCACACCCTAGAAAAGCTTATAGGTCTTGGAATAATTTGTTCCCAAATATATCTACCTCATATGAACATGTCGATTAGTGTTTTAACAGTCATATTTCCAAAAGGGTCACTTGGTTTAGTTTTCCTACGAAAGACTTTTGGGTCAGTTGAGTGGGAAAACTAACAAAAAGTTTTTTTACTGCATAAACACACCCCAACTTGTTATGGGTTCCTAATACTCACTCGCACTCACATATATGTATATATATAAGAAGGTTAAGATAAATTATTGACATCATATTTATTATAGAACATTATCACAATAACAAGATGTAAATATGAATTCACCTATATTGATGTCATAGATCACACATATTGAGATAAATAATGAAGTACAAGTTCCAAAATGCATGTTCCTAAGTTTTAAGGTTGAATCACGGGTTATTTGATTTATCTATTATATTTTGGCTACATATAATCATAGGTTTGGGATAACTACACGAGTATGAGGTGTTTTTAGAGTAGCCTTGCATGGGAAATCAATACCTATCATGGGGGTATTCTCATGTTAGCTTGACTCAAATGGACTAACCTATTTTTGGTCAAAGGGACAAAGTTAGGGATTTTAGAAAAGGATAAGCCACAATTTATATCATAGTAGTCATTACAAGATTCCAAATTCCAAAAGTAAACCTTTTTATACTAGTATAGATATAAGAAGTGAAATTAGTTTTAAAAACATAGAGGATAGGTTCATATCCCTCTGGGATAAGTTCATCTTCGAGATCATCAAAGCCTCCCATGAACCCATCCAAAGCTAATTCTCCGGTCAAAATATTTTCTAAATGGTTTGATAACAATTTTATTAACCTTTACACATAATTTGAGAACTCATTCATACCTTCTTCCTACATATTATATTGTCTCGCAAACCCTAACTATACTTTGTCAAATTATAGTAATCATAATATTTTTATAGATAAACTAGGGTTGAAGGGTCCTTTCCATGTACATGCAAATATTTGAACTTTATAAAACTAATAAAGTTATGCCATAAGAACTTTCAAAGTACATATACATCACCTCTGGAACCCAAATTGAACACTAACTAAAGCAAACAAAACAACCCCCACCTTATTCCTCTAAATCAAAAGAGCCCATAATATTCAATATTCAAGCTTTTACAATAATTTAGGATTGTTTAATGTTTCCATTTATTATTTCTTATTTACACCTTGATTAAATCTATGTTATGTAATTACACAACAATAAAAAGGATGTAAGGTTTATAACAGGGGACTATTATGATCAATTAACTTCCAACATTAACCTTTCACAATCAAAATAGTGTGTTAATACTTGTAATGATAAGTAACCTCAAAAATACACAAGAGAAACAAAATTAATGCACATGTCGAGCAAGGAGCATTTGGGTGTGAAAAATAGTGAAATAGACATATCAGAATATGAAAAATGCTTCAGTATTTATTTTGGAATCATAAAGTGAGCAGGGGAAGGACCATATAACCAATATATGATACAAACTAAAATTGTATGGTCCTTACCTAGATATGTATGGTTTTTATGTTTAATAAATCTAGGTTCGATAGTTCATATATTATTTGCTTACCTAGAAATTATCTTAGCTATGTGTTTCTCATTCTCACATAACTTCAAGATGACTTGTAATCACCTGTATTAAAGTGGAAACCCTATAGATATGTAGAACCCTTCATCAAAGCATTCAAAAACCAAAGGATAAAATATGTGTGTCTCTGTTGAGGATAAACTACCCTTGGTGGTTAGAATCCTAATTGTTGAACCAATCCAAGTGTCACACTACATGTTCTTGTTGTAGGATTAAGCCTTACATAGTTATCCTAGGTGATTGTGTAAGCTTCAATAACCAACCAAACCCCTAGGGGTGCCCTCATGTCCCTTGAAACCAAGATAATGATAAAACTATATAGTATACCATTTATCCAATATAGTAGTAGTAGTGTGATGTGGTGTGTCTTATCTACATGCCCAAACCCTTTGTTCTTTGAAACCCTTGAATAATGATTTTAGTGACTTTTTTTTTTACTAAGACATGGCTTTATGACCTTTGCATGCTTGGAAATGGAGGAAGATAGACTCTTTGACCTAGTTCATTACTTCGACACGTACGTAATGACTCACTACTCTAATTGATGTTATACTAATTTGAGCATAATTAGGAACTCTTAAGCGAGTTTGGAATGATTTTAGAAATAGGATCTTGTAAGAGTGTTAGGTGAGTTATAAATTTACATTGACTTGATTTTATAGTCTTTTTGATTGAAATATTCTAATAAGGATGACCCTAGGAAGATAAAATGACCCAAAGAAGATATTCAAATTTAAACCAAAGTTAGATAAATTGAAAATTTTAGTTTTATCGCAAAATTTTAAAATTCCCTAAAAAGGGTTGGAAAAGGTTTTTGTGGCAAGAATAAAAATTCGGTGATTTCTTTTAATATAAACAAGCTAATATGCCTAAAATATTACAAATAACTTTGAGAAGTGTATGGAGAAAAAGAAGAAGAAAAAAGTTTCAATGCCATAATTACAATTGAACGAGTACCACTGAAACCATGAAAGGATAGTGAAACCAAATAATTTCTTCAATTTGGACTCACTCCAGAAATGATAGAATCTACTCCAAATATAAGCAAATAATAGAAACACATTACTGCCAATAAATCAACCAAATGAAATTTATATCAACTAACTTTTTTAATTTACAAATATAAGTGGTTTATATATAACAAAAGCAATATTTGTAGTCCAACTTTACTTTTGACTGCATGATAAACATGCATGTAACAACCTCCACATGAATAGGAACACATAAGACAAGTGGTCAAGCTATGAGTGCCACTTATCCTAATCTAATCCTAGGAGGTGTGCAAAGTAGACTAAGTCAACAAATCTTAAATTAAAGTAAACTTAAAATAAAAGGTGCATATATATAAATATTTCACCAACATGTACTTCGTTGGTTGCAAGTTCTGTTCTAAAGTTTTTCTAAATCTCCTGCATATAGTCTCATCTTATCCTCATGGGATAAGAGAGAATCAACTAATTCATCAACACTTATAATGTTTGTGTCCTTACACTCCTCAAGAGTGATCATAATACATGGAACCATATTTGTGTCGAATATCTCAAAAAAATCTTACTATGAACTTATCTTCTATGGTTTCTCCATCAACCCTCATTTTATGAACTAAATCATTTAATTTTATAAGGATCTTGGAATAACCATAGATGATGTGAATGTTAATTATTGCTAAATTTACAATGGTAACTAGGGTTTTTTGACATGGGTATATTTTTCCCTTTAAACTTCTATTTTGCACTTAAATACATGGAGAAACAAACAACATATACGAAACTTATGAAGCTATACAATTCCTATAATATCTTTTCAAAAGGGGCCCTCACACCATTCACGTCAACATCCTCCATGGAACCACCTAAGATCGTCGACCTGCATGTGTTGTATCCTTGGTTTCTTGAAATCGACAATGCACGTTCGAGCCTTTCATAAGCGTAGAATACTACGACTGATTGGATTTAATGATTTTCATTTACTCTACTTTAAATGTTAATGTCCTTCGTGGGCCCCTCCACTGAAGTTACCTTCATGAAACACATTTTGTGCATTCGCCATGTATGAACCCCACAAGTGTCCAAGTAGTTCTCTTTCGCGTCATCGTTTTTTTTTTATCGGTACTATTTGTAGTTGTAGACTCTTTCAGAAAGGATGCACATGTACTGGAGGAGTGGGTGTCAGTGAAAGGTTTTTCATTGACTAACAGGGATGCCTGCAATAATATTCCTTGGAGGATATGTTTGGTTGCATTGTAGGTGGTCGGTAGGTGTAGGTGCTAGGTACTCTGAATTAGGGATTATTATTTTTGTTTAAAGAACAAAGTTAGGAAAAAACAAGCTTTTAAAAACATTAAAATTAAGCGGAAAAGACTCTCCTTGTCGCTACTAAAATGGCCATCTTTTGCCATTGTATTTAGTGTCTCACTATTGCGCCGAACTTTTTCACACAAACCCGATAGGAAGAAATGGTTGATCGAAACCCTTGCAACGATAGAAATTCCACAAACATGAAATGGGACCGCGTTGCAATCATCATTGAAATTTAGTATATGTACCTGAAAATGTCCACAGAGGTTTTAAAAATGCATTCGAACAAAACACGGAACAAGGACCTCAGGAAAGTTACTTAAATTTCGTTACAATATAAAATATGTCCCGATAATGGTTTGCTTTGTTGTAACGATAACTGGTTTCTATTTTTATATCCCGTGTTGCTCATTGCTTCATTCATCGTGTCTCGCAACTGTTCCGCGGCTCAATACAAAAGTTTATGAGTGCAAACATTGATCACGTTCTTGAAATCTAAAAAGAATGCCAAACTATATAAAAGTGGTCGTATTTATCTAAACTGGCCAAACTATATATTTACCTCTCTAAACGCCATGCATAATCCAGCACTAATAAGACTACCACCGTAAAACTTTGGGATAACTCGAACATAACTGAACTATTTGTGGTGGTTCTGCTATAATTAGGGAAAAAAAAACAGCTTTGCTTGTACTCCAAGAAAGCTTCTTGATCTCCTTTCTTGGAATTTCCTGGGCAAATTCATTCGAGGAGATTTGTTTCTATTGAATCTCTACAATAAAAATGGCTCTTGTAACAAGAAAAATAACCAGACAATGGCTTCCATTACTAAAAATCCGTGCTTTTCGCAAATCCTCGAGGCGGAATCCACTTGGGTGTCTTCCAACAGAGGCGAGGAAAAGGGTAACTGTTCTCCAATGTGAATCTGGCAGGGGCCCTTCTGGAATCTGCAATGTTTATCTGGTCGCCACATGCAACTGCTCTCCGCCTTCTACCAGAGACGTGAAAACTATCGTTAGTTTGTTGAAACCAGAGACTGTTTTCTTACAGCGCGCCATTAATGGCGGCGCTAAACCAGAGATGCCCACTTTTACTGCGACGATGGAGCGGTTGATGGAATGTAAGTTCAGTGCCGCTGGTATTGTTGTGTCTCTGATTCAGGCAAGGATTAGTAAGGCAATGCAAATAGCTCCGGGCTCTGAGTTTCGCGCAGCATACGAAGAAGCGACGAAATACGGCGGTAATGTCGTTTCCAGTGCTCGGCCTTGGAATGTAGCGATGCGAAGGGCGTGGGAATGTTTGGATTTTTCAGTGAAAATTAAGTGTGCTGCTGCAGGCCTCCTGATTCTTTGTCTACCTTCCCAATTTTTCAAACGCCTATATTCAGAGAGGCTCCAGCGAATGGAGGATAAGAACTTACAAAAGGATCGCACGGGGGAAAAACATTCATCAATTCTTGGTGAGACATTTTATCGTGAGAGTGAGGAATACATGTGTGGTGAACTGCTTAAAATTGCAAGTGAAAGTAAGTCTGTTGTTGCTGTTGTGGGAGGCCATCATGTTCCTGGAATGGCTAAAGTTTGGAAGAAAGCCGTCGGATTGGAAACGGATTAGATTATTATTTTTTGTGGGATTTTGCTCAGGTGTGTAAATAAATCATCTCATGATGAATGGAATCCGCAACTTTTGTAATGTATTGAATGTTATTGCTAAAATTTTGGTGAACTGAAGAAGGCTCAGTGTGTTGGTACAAATGGGGGTGGAAGTTGGAACTCCCTCTGCTTCAAAATTTTAGGTCATATTCTTCCTATCTTGACCTAAATTTGACCAGTTATTCTTGTTTTGTCACATTTGTTCTTCCTCAATCATTTTTTTAACGACAATTTTAGAATTTGTTGTGATAATTGTATAATTTTCTTGTCTAGTGGTTTTGGCTTGGTGCTTTATTCCCCATTTATTTTGCCCTGCCCATGCACAGGTCATAAAAATTCTGATTCATATTTCTGTTGCTTTTGCTGTTTTAAGTTTGATTTTTAAGCCTTGTTTATACAATGCGCATTCGGTTAAGCCAAGTCTCCATGTGTGGCCATTCGGTTAGGAAATCCATTTTTCCAGGAAGCAAACTGGACTTTAACTGTTACCAGGTGTGAATGGTTTTGAAATGCTTGCACCATTGAACTGGCTCAGAATGTTGTTCTGAAAGCTGTGATGATAGATATGGGATGTGTAGACAGTGTACTGGCTCTGTGCAGAATGTGCTGACCTAGCAGTGTATGAAGGGAAAAAACAGCAGTCTGGTAGATGCCCCAGATAGTTTTGTCGTGGCTAGATGGTTTTCACCTTAGCTAAGTTGTGCTCAAATCTGGTTATGGCATTGTGATCTTCTATATTTGTAGTTTTGCATTCTATGCTCAGATTCTGGTGATTTACACTTTTGTGGCAAATCAGGGCTTCTGCTTTCTTCAATACCCTAGCTTTTCTACACCTTGAAGACCTAAAAACTAGTTAGTATGATTGGGTTGGTGCTTTCTTCAAAACCCTAGCTTTTCCTCACCTTGAAGATCTAAAAAGAGGTTTGTTTGATTGACCTCACACCATCCCCGATGGTGTGATGCGGTTGCATTATGTAACAATACTCTGAATAGGGATCATGCCACGTGTAGTTCTCCCATCCGGTGCATGTGTGTGATGTGTACAATAACAATGTGTCGTAGAGTATCCCAATGAGGCCTCCATCAATGCAATGTTCTTTAGTGTGAAATATGCATGCAAATATGATCTAGGGCAGAAAATATAGGATGTGTTGAGAATTGAATTGTGTTGTTGTGCTTTTAATGGGTGTTGATTTGTGTGGGAGCCCTTTGATGTCAAAGACCACTTATGTATTGCCTAGGTCGAAATGATTAACATGTATGGGATTTTATAATAGACTTGTTCGAAAGGTTTCCTGCCCAAAGGTCCCTAAGCTGATCAGGCTAGCTTTTGCATTTGCAAAACTAACCATTGCAATAAGAGAGGGTGAAATCATTTCTTTGGTTTTGACCCTGTTGGCGATTTCGACCAAGAGAGTCAAAATTCATATTTATTAATTGTAGAGGGTGGTAATGTGTCCAAGATGTGTTATGTAGTTAGCATATGGATTTCTAAGAAGACAAATATGGATAACAAGCATGACCTAGTGGCTATGGAGTCTTTGTATTGAGCAAGACGCGTGTAAGCGCAAGTCAATTGTGTGCAAGAAGATAATTTTTTGGGATAATGCCAAATAGTTAATGTCAATTGCCTTTGGTCCAAATATGGGTACTACATTTCCCCCATCTTAATCTAGTGATTGAAATTGTTGGATTAAAATGAAATAAAGTAAACACAAGCCTCCCCACGGACTCCAAATATGCATGTGTGAATTGTTCATGTTCCATTTCCTTGTGCCATCCACGTGAGCTTGCAAACCACACGCAAAAGTGTGTATTAATTTCCAATGATGATGCTAATAAAATCGGTAAAAGATAATACTAAATTAAAATCATGAAATATATACACTTGATTGTCCCATGTAGGGAATAAATGTTGAATGTGATAAAAACTATGACATTTGGGCTTGTCACTTGCCATCCTATGTGTATTTGAGCCTACCAAGTAGCCATATTGTGTGCATTTGAGCCTACCATGAAGCCAACCTGTGTGCAATTGGGCCTCCCACGAAGCCATCCTATGTGCATATGAGCCCACCACAAAGCCAATGTGTTAAAAATGGTATAAATGGCGTAATTGCAAAATGTCTAATATATCACAATGTACAATGTGCTCAAATTTAATGTAAATTGTCCCAATGTCAACTGTGTAAATGATCTATGTACAGTTTGTAACTGTCACATGTCAAATGTGTGACCATCATCAGTGCTCAAATGTCCAAATTTCCAAATGTCAAATCGTCAAATATGTGACCATCATTGATGCTCAAATGCCCAAATTCGAAATGCCATAGTGTTGTGGAAGGTCATCATGTTCCTGGAATTGTCAAAGTTTGGAAGAAAGCCAGTCGGATAGGAAAATTTTTGTGGGATATTGCTCAGGTGAGTAAATCATCTCATGATGAATGCAATCCACAAATTTTGTAACGTATTGAATGTTGTTGCTAAATTTTTGGTGAAACTGTAGTGTGTGGAATTGCATGCAGGTCAAATAGGGTAATATGAAAATGCAAATAAAAAGAAAACTATGTTACAGGCTTCGGGTATGGGTAATGGTATGTACCAGGCCTGGGTAAGTCCCAGGGTTCACTAGGGATATGCATAGGGGTATGATAGGATGTACCTCGGTATGCCCTGTTGTATCCTGTGTGAATGCACACTGTAGCCAACATGAACCCAGAACACACCCAATAATTTTTTTGTTCCAATATTTGTATTCTATAATTTGTCAAAAAAAATGTCAGAAGGACTATTAAAAAATATTGAATTTTTTTTATGCAAAGCTAATCAGCAAATTCAACCATCAACAATAGTTAGTACATTCATTTATCAAAATCATCAAATGAGCATCTTTTACCTTGTTTCCAAGTAGCCTGAACTCTACCCAAAAGGCTAACATGCAACAAATCAATGAATCAAGGGCTAAAACCTCATCAAACCTGTTAGACTTCACCAATACATCATGTTAGGACACTTCATCAACTTTCATATCATCATTTTTCACTATTTCCCTTGTAAACCTCCTTAAGACCTTGTAGCCCTTTAAAATCACAAATTTTGATCAAAAACAAAATACTAAGAGTTATTCCTCACTGGTAAACTTTTTAGAAACCCATTTGTCTCATTAGGGTGCATGTCAAGTATCAGAGTCTAACTCTCTTCCCATTCAAAGTTATTCTCAAATTTCTCCTTTCTACTATCACTCCAATTAGTCCTATTTTCATGCAAACCACTGTGTCCAGAGAGATCCACAAAATTTCAAGGAATACTAATTATAGTTTTGGGCACCCATTAATTTCAAGACCTATCTCCTTCTACTATGCTCCCAACTCAAATTACTTCCTTTTTGCTATGTTTCAAGTAGGTCACCTAGGGTTTTTTTCAAATTCCTAGGGTTTAGCACTTAACCACTGTTTCAATCCCTCTAAACTCCTTCATACACCTTATTCAATCTTGTTTAAGCTCCTCTCCAAGTTCTCACACTCTCCCATCATCATTCTTGTCAAGTTCACACTTTGGTCCTTCTTAAGACCTTGTTCTTGCTCTTAAGCACTTTACGTCCTTCTACTCTGTTTCTCCTCCTCTGAGCTTTGAGCTTGGCTCTTTCCCTTTATTAATTCACCACCTTCCTTTCTTCAACAAATCATATCCTTTCTAACGTACTTCCACTCAGTTGCTTGCTCCCTTAGGGCTCCTCTCATTCATTTGACTGTCTCAGAGTAGGACAATATGCTTTTATCTTTGTTTTGATGCTCGAAAGGAATTATCACTTCTTCTTCAAACCTTAGTCACCCTTGAAAATTTCCTCAATAAATTTGATTCCTTTTCTATTAATGACTTAGGTTCTAAAGTCACTGTCATATTTTCTCTACAAGATTGTTGACTGAGTTTAAATTTCTCCTCATCAAGCCTCTAGGTTCTGAGTTATGCTATTTATCCTTATACCTCCTCACTCTCTCTCAAGACTTCATCACACCTTGTCTACTCTTTCTCACCACATTTTCTCCTTACTTCTTGCAAGCTTTGCTCACAAATCTGATGACACTTCAAATCCCAAAACTGTCTCAGTCTCTCCTACACGACTGTGCTTACTTTCTTTGCTCATGGTAACAACAAAGCAACAAGTCTAAGAATTCTGTGATTCTTAACCTTCCTCTAACCTTTCACAATTGTACAAGGCTTCTCAACCTTCCAAAAGATATCAATGAAGACTCTTTTATGAAATTTCCTTCTTTTAGGCCTTCCAAACTAGGCATGCACAGTTCAAATCAGAATGTCACTGTTAAATCTAAAAATGCTTAGGTTTTGACCTGAGACTTCCTTCTAAGATCCTTACTCGTAATCTCTTTACTCATGCCTTAAACCTTCTTCAAATTGACCATCTAGTTCACTCAACAAGAAGTTTAACTATTCCACAATATACATATCTCAAACTCCTTACTAACCTTCCAAACTGTACACCTACCTTCCTTTCCCCTTGATACTCACCACTTGAGTCTTTTCCCTAGTTCTTAAGATTCTTGGCACCCTATTAACTTCATCGAATTGCTCAAAGAGTCACATACCTCTCTCAAGATTTGATTAAATCTTTCTAACTATGTTATGTCATCCCTTACCTTCTAATTTTGACTAACACGCAAATGATTGTATTTCTTGTCTTGTATAGGCTAGATATTTCATTGACCACCTCTCGATTTTTAAACACCATAATATTCTTTGTTGATCCACTAAAATACATTGAAACAACCCTTCTAACTCTTATCGAAAACCCTCAACTTCTAAGCCCTTGAAACAAAGTAGTACTAACGTGCGAGTAGACTTCTTTTTGTTGATTCATTGATAGACTATAGCAAGGGTTATAAATATCTCCTAATACCTTCAAAGTCTTCAATATCACCACACAGTTCCATTGTCATTTGATCTATTACCTCAAGGTTATAATTCTTCGTGCAAACATCAACTAAATTGCTCGATAGAAAACACAATTTCAAACCATTTTAAACCACATACAAGTGTTTTATAGGCAATACCATTCTCATATACTCTTGAACTTAATCTTCTGAGGATCAATTCTTTCTTAGGGGTTATCAAACACTCATTACTATAAACAACACAAAATGCATGTTTACCTCCACACACTTTATAGCTCTCAAGTCCAAGACTATTTCACCGACTTTGTCTCCTTAGCCTTTTTCAAGCCTTTTCGGATGTACTGCAGTCTTCCGAACACTTGTAGACACACTCAATTAACATTCTCAAGAGATTCAACATACATCATTCAATGCACAACACACTAACAAAGTCTCATATAAAGGTTTTCTTCATCAAAAGAAGCTTTTATTTTATCATACATGAAAAATAAAAGCCTTCTCAAGGCCGTACTGATTTTCGAACACCTGTAGACACACTCAATTAACATTCTCAAGAGATTCAACATATAACATTCAATGCACAACACACTAAAAAGTCTCATACAAAGGTTTCATTCATCAAAAGAAGCTTTTATTTTATCATACATGAAAAATATAAATCTCCATGAGCCATAGGCTCGATACTGAGTTTTCCACCCTCGAAATGTCCTTCACCCTCTCTCTAACCTCTTCATTCGAATACCAAAGATGATTATGTGTATCCAATAAGGTAGTAAGGATTCTCCATGCTTACCTAACCTTGATTAAGCTAACTCAAGATGTGTCAAGGTCTAGGTGAGTTGAGAAAGTCATGACAAGGTAGAATAGATCTTTGATATAGAAATCACGATTTATCTTTTGCTAGAGGGAAAACGATTTATCTTTGGGAAAATCATGATTTTTTCCCTCCTGATAAATCGGCAATTTTTGGTAAGAAATTTCAAGAAAAATCATGGAAAATCGGTTTAAAAATTGTGGAAAATTGTTGCTTAGGTATAAAACGTCAAAACTGAAAAAATGAGTTCATTTCAAAGCGTTTAGGGTTGAATTTCTCCTGCGCGAATTCATCCCCTGTGTTTTGCTAGGGTTTCAACCACGATTAGCTTTATTTTACTATTATACATTTGTTTTTATTTATTATCAATGTTCAACTTCATTGCTCATACGAATTGACATTAACTGCAGCCTGCAGGTGTCTAACATTCTGAGTTCGTGTATTTGAGCTTGCTTTCATTTATTTTCCTTGCATTCGAATTTGTTTTATGCATGAACTCAAATAACTCAGAGTCTCAGCCTCTTGAATCACGATTTCTGGTATAGTTCGTGTAACATTGGTAAAGCTAAATGTTTAAGTTTATTTCATGAATTTAAATGTTTTTTAAAGTAGCGATAAAGTCACCGATTAATGACAATAAATTGTTGAGAAATCACCGATTCCTAATTTCCAGAGTCAAATTTTGGTCTCCTGATTAATTGCCGATTATGATTTTTTGAAATATGGAATAGATAACTTATAGCCTTCACTACAAAATTCATGATTCATATATTAACATCTAACCCTATAAAGCAACCTATGACTAAATTCAAAAATTCAAATTTTACATTTGGAGGGAAAACTCCTTATTTTGCCCCTAGAGTCCAAATGGACCCAAGACACACCTAAAACACTTAAGAAAGTCTAAAATTCTCATTTACATGATGCTCTTGCATCATACTTCCAATGGGGAGAAATTTGAGCTCAATCTTATTTTTCTTCTTCCTTGATTTCCAATTTCTTTGTTTTCTTGATCTGATTTTCTTCCTTCTTTGTTGAGTTCTTTCCATCTTGAGTCTTTTCTCTCTTTGCTTTGTCTTCTTCACTCTTCCTTTGCTTGCTTTGTCTTCACTTTCTTTGTCTTGATCTTCATTTTTCCTTCTCTTTGCTTCTTCAACTCTGAGCTGCCTCAATAAATCAACTTCCTCTTCATCTTCATCATCCCATTTCTTGCTCAAATCTGATTCATCTAATTCTTCATACCCTTTGTCCTCTTCTTCATCATGTAGTATACTCAAAAGTTCTTTCTCTACTCTCTTATAGTCTTCATCATCTTCAAATGGATATAAAATCTTAGGTTCTTTCATGATTTATTGCCACAAAAGTTCTTCCTAAGTCTGTTAAGTCCTTTTCACTTCCATTTCTTCTTGCATTTTCAGTTTCTTCATCTTCTTTCTTGGAAATTTTCTTCATTTCTAGCTTTTCATCTCTAAGACCTGCATTCACACATTCAAAGGAAAGATTAGAAATAAAATAGGGAGGCCTTTTAGCCTCATGAGAAGCTTCATCAATGAGCTCTTCTTCATCTTCACTCTGTTGCTCCACTTTATCATTTTCTTCTTCTCCCTTAAGACAAGCTAAGAAGCTTGTAATCACCTCTTCTTCATTCAATTTTTGAACTTCCTCATACACCACCTCTTTGTCAACTTCTTTCTCTTGTTTTCTCATCCTCTTCTCTACTTGCTTCAACTTCCTCTCTTCCTTCCTTATCATCTCTCTCAACTGCTCTCTTTGTCTCTTCCTCACAAGTAGCTCTATAGGCCACTTAGCTTTCTTCTTAACCACTATTCCTGTTTGTTCCTTTTCTCTCATGCTTTCCTTCACTTCTACCAGTTGTTTCACATCTCTTTTCAACTATTGTATTTCTTCTTATATCCATAACACTCTCTCTCTTTCTAACTTTTTCATCTTTTTACTTCTTTTCTCTTCCCCTTTTTTTCCTTTTCTCTTTCCTCATGTGGTGCATTACATATATCAATCCCTTCATCATCTCTATTTTCTCTTCTTCCATCTTCTCTCTCTCAACTATTCTTTTTCACCTTGGTGCAATCTTCACCTTTCTCTAATTTCTCTTTCAAGCCTTCACAAGGCTATGTTTCTTCTTCAACTTTCACTATCTTCTTCTTCTTTCAAATGAACTTCTTTTCAAGAGAAAAATCCTCTTTGTGAAACCAAATGATGCAAGAGCTAATCAACAACTTCAACCATCAACAATAGTTAGTACATTCATTTATCAAAATCATCAAACTCGACATCTTTTACCTTGTTTCCAAGTAACACTACCAATCAACATTCATATCATCATTTTTCACTATTTCCTTTGTAAACCTCCTTAAGACCTTATAGCCCTTCAAAATCAAAAATTTCACTCAAAAACACAAAATACTAAAAGATATTCCTCACCCATAAGCTTTTTAGAAACCCATTTGGCTCATTAGGGGCGCATGTCAAGTATCGAGTCTAACTCTCTTTCCCATTCAAACTCAAATTACTCTTTTCTACTAGCCCTCCAATCAACCCTATTTTCATGCAAACCATTGTGTCCAGAGATATCCACAAACTTTCAAGGAAAATTAATTATAGTTTTGGGCACCCATTATCCTCCTCTTGCTATAGGGTCAATTTGAAGACCTATCTCCTTCTACTATGCTCCCAACTCAAATTACTTCCTTTTGCTATGTTTCAGTAGGTCACCTAGGATTTTTGTCAAATTCCTAGGGTTTAACACTTAACCATTGTTTCAATCCCTCTCAACTCCTTCATACACCTTATTCACTCTTGTTTAAGCTCCTTTACAAGTTCTCACACTCTCCCATCATCATTCTTGTCTAGTTCACACTTTGGTGCGTCTTAAGACCTTATTCTTGCTCTTAAGCACCTAATGTCATTCTACTTTGTTTCTCCTCCTCCTATGAGCTTTGAGCATGGCACTTTCCCTTTTTAATTCACCACCTTCCTTTCTTCAACAACTTATATACTTTCAAAGGTACTTCCACTCGGTTACTTTGCTTGCTCCCCTTAGGACTCCTCTCATTCATTTGAGTGGCTCGAGTAGGACAATATGCTCTTATCTTTGTTTTGATGCTCAAAAGGACTTCTCACTTCTTCTCCAAACCTTAGTCACCCTTGAAAATGCCCTCAATAATTTTGTGCTACGCCCTTAACCTATTGCTTGTATTAGGATATAAGTAGCCGACTTGTGGCTTACCATATCATTTTATTATGTCATTTATACTTTCTCATGCTTAGTAGGTTGGCCTTGGTGATGGTCATAACATATGAATAGTATATATAGGGGATTGTAGGTAGTAGTTTATCATTATTTGAGCATTTGAGTCTTATTGTATGGTTTGGAGGTTGCCCCCTCGAAGTGGCAAAGCTATTTTAATTGCATATTAAGATCATTTATCTACAATATTGTGTTCTTTGGTGTTTTATTCTGCTCATAATATGAATTATACAAGTAATTTCATAATCTGAATTAGCGAACTAGAGGGATGTTGTTAGAGAGTTTTTTTACAAGAGTTGCAAATTATTCCAGGTAAGGTTCCTGAAAATTTAAGACTTTTTGATTTATTTTGCAAAAGTTATTGCAAATTTAGGGTTTTTCATAAAATTGCTCCCTAGGCTGCAAATTGTGGAATTTTTCCAAGTTAGTTACATTTACAAAAGCTCTCAAAAACTATTGGTAGTATCTTCTTTGTGTTGTTTCATATTCGGAAAATTTGTATCGAAACCCTAGGGTTTGACATCATGGTGGGGCCTTCCACAAGAGCCAAAAAGAATCCTGTCACTCCGGGTAAAACCCCAGATAAAGATGGGGTAGTGATTGAAGATTTGGAGTTAGAAGGGGTAAATAAAATTCCTCAAGCACTAGGGTTTACCTCAGTTGATCATAAGGTGAGCCAACTTGAGTATGATCTGTGAAATCTACAATCTGAGATGGCACTGTAAAGGAGACATAGACCAAATCAATCAGTGGTTGGATGATATCATGCAACATATAAAGGGTAAATAGTATGTCCCAAATCAGCCCCAACTCAACCAAGGAGGATCTTCAATTCAAAATAATGGGCAAAATAACCATGTTGGATCACTTTTCCAGCCCAATCAGAATCCAACTTATTCACAACCACGGAACATGATGTCGAAAGTGGAGATGCGCAAATTTGATGGGAAGGATCCACTAAATTGGATAAATCAAATGGAGAACTTCTTTGAGTTACATCAAACCCCATCGGGACAAAAGGTGACCTTGGCATCCTTGTATCTTGAACCCAGACCAATTCATCTGGTATTGATGGTTATGTGTTCAAAGGTAGAAGATGTTGGTGTGTGTGACTGTCCATCATCGTGCACATCACTGGTGAGTCATCTCGCCTTGCGAGAGTCATAGGTCTTAGGAAGTCAAATAACAAGTGTCGATTCTATCATAGATATTGTCATTGTCATTTACGTCGATACGTCATAGGAGTTACATTCCTTATTTGGAATTGTAACTCCTCTTTTAGTGGCATCATATGCGTCAATGATGTCATTAGAGTTCTTTCCGTGTTTAGGCATGGGGTTACACAATAGAGCTATTTGTACTTCCTCTTTTTTGATCTATGAGTATGAGCAGACCTGTTATTCTTACTTGTAATTTTATTTCCATTGATTTGAATCTTACGTATTACGTTGGAGCTTGACGTTACCATCGGAGTGCAACTTCATTGTGGTGCATTGATTTTGTCATCGGTTCTCGTGCATCCCTCTTTCATGGTATCAGAGCTGGTTTCGGTAAACATGCACTCTTCATTTCTTAGTTGTTTATTACTTCTAGTTTCTTCTCATTTCCTCATGTGCAAGTTTTTTCGATTATTATTTTTGGAATTGTATTTCTCACCTCGTATTGAGGTTTCAGTAGTTGTAAGTTTGAGGTATTTTGTTGGTTTTCCTTGGCGTGGACCCGTGGTTCCTTCTCGATTCGTGTGTTCGGGTTATTTGGGTGTTTCGGATTTGCATGTGTGTTTTTTTGCAAGTCTATTACCGTTTGAGGCTACACTGAGGCTATCCGTTTTCTTTGCATAACCAGTGGTTCCTTGTTGTTAACTCATTTACATTAGTGAACCCATGCTCGCTCAGTACTTTTTTTTATCTGGAGGCTGTTTTTAATTGCTCGTGCCTCGATTCGGTCTTTAGGTGACTTGGGTTACTCTTTGGTTTACCATCCCGTCCATTGCATTAACCGACTCATATCCTTTGCATTGATTTAGAGGCCTCGTTTGTGGTGTTTTGTGCAACGTTACATTAGATTCTCGGGTTTTTTTACATTGTGGCTTGATCCAAAACCACCGGCTCCTTGTATTGACTTGTCCTTGGACATGGAGTATGTGGCTTGAGCTACCATCGTGTTTTCTCTGGTGTATCCTTAGACAACGCTAAAACCTATAGTATTTCTCTCAAACGTTTGTTAGTGCTTCTTGGTGATCGCTTGTGGTTGGTTTCAACCATGGTTACCAAATATGGCCGTATTTTAGATTTTTACCGTACTTTTGCGTTTTGCAGTGTCCACCGTATGGAACTCCGAAATTTTCGGGATTTGATTTTAAAAATTAGAAAAAGCAGAAACTCGGGAAACCAAACCCGTAAAAGCCAAAAAGTGAGGAATTACAGGGAATTGAGGGCATTTGTTTAGAATTTTCTATTTTTATAGTAGCCCGCACCATATTAATTAAGGGCAGTTAGAGAGTGAAAGTGCATAGTGAGCAGCAGAGGTAAAAACAATAATTTTCTAGAGCTTTCAATAGAGGTAAAAACAATAATTTTCTAGAGCTTTCAACAGCAGAGTTAACAAAGGTTTCATTGCAGCAGCCTGCAGGTTAGTTAAAATTTATTTCAAGTGTAATTTTTTTTTATGGTTTATTCATCACTGTTATAATTTATTTTATCAAAAGAAGATTTCATTCATATATTTTACAAACAAACATAGTATATCAAATTCGAAATCATATTGAAATTCAACTTAAGATCTTATATTTTTATTTCAAAACAGGGTGGATATGGCACAAAAAAGGTCCACAACACCTGAATGGAAATACATAGAATGGGATGATACAGAAAAGGTGTATAAATGCACATTTTGTAAATCTAGAATGCAAGATAATTTAACTAGGATTCGAGGTCATCTTCTTGGAAATTCAAACCAAGTTTCTAGTTGCCTACAGATTGATAAGGATACAAAACAGAATATATTAAAACAGTTTGAATCCAAACTGGAGAATGCTGCAAGGAAACATAAAATACACATTGAAGTTGGATCAGTTCAGTCTCATCTACAAATTTCACAAGGAAAACAAAAACAAACATTGAAGACATTTTGGAATCAAAAGTCTAAGGAAGATGTTGATAGGGCAGTGGGCAGGTATTTTTATGGTGATGCAGTACCTTTTAATCATGCTAGATCTCCATATTTTTGCGGAATGGTGCGTGCAATTTCAGAATTTGGGAAAGGGTATCTTAGCCCTTCTTATGAGAGTTTGAGGACATCGGGTCTCAAGAAAGAGAAGGATGAAATAATAAAGGAGCTGAAACCTATTATAGATTCTTGGAGCAAAACTGGATGCACAATTGTTAGTGATGGTTGGTCAGATAGGAGACGTAGAACTCTTGTCAATACTCTTTCTTGTTGTCCTCGTGGAGCTGTGTTTTTAAAGGTTGTGGATGCTTCAAATGAAACAAAAACTTCAGAATATATTGCTAATGTCCTTGAACAAGCTATTTTACATGTTGGAGTGGAAAATGTAGTTCAAATTGTGACTGACAATGCTACAAATTGTGTTGGAGCAGGAAAAATTTTGATGGAAAAATATCCAACTATAATCTGGAGTCCTTGTGTTGCTCATGTCTTGGATCTTCTTTTGGAAGATTTTGGAAAGTTACATTGGGTATCAACAGTTGTGGAAGAAGGCAAATTGATTGCCAAGTTTATTACAAACCACCAATTTACACTAAGCAAATACAGAAAAGAGTGTAAGAGGGAATTATTGATGCCAGGGGACACAAGATTTGCAACTCGATTTATTACCTTGCAAAGAGAAATTGAAGAGAAGGAAGCAATTAGAAGTGTGGTGGTTGGTCGAGATTGGGCAAATAGTAAACTTTCATCTATTCAAAAAAACAAAGAAATTGCAGCTATCATTCTAGGGGAACAATTTTGGGAGGGAGCAATAAAGGCCAATAAAATATTTGAGCCTATTGTAAGAGTGCTTAGAATGGCTGATGGTGACATTCCTTGCATGGGAGATATTATTGAGGCAATGGACACGACAAAAGAGGCAATCAAACAATCCTTTGGTGGAGATTCTTGTAAGCCAAAATGGAATTATTTATGGGATATGATAGATGAGAGGTGGTATATGATGCACTCTCTGTTACATTCAGCAGCATGTTACTTGAATCCTCGCTTGTTTGGGATGAAACATGAAAGTGATGAGGAGACTATGGATGGTTTGTATCAATGCATGGATAGAATGTGCTTAGATCCTGATATTCAAGCAAGTTAGATGTTCAAAAAAATGCATATAGGGATGAGATTGGGCTCCTCTTCTCTCGACAAAAAGCAAGAGAGAATAGAACTAATCCAGATATCACACCTGTGCAATGGTGGGAATCTTATGGTGGTTCAACTCCAGAGTTACAAAAGTTTGCTATTCGTATTCTAAGTCAAGTATGCAGTGCATCTAGTTGTGAAAGGAATTGGAGTACATTTGAACTCATTCATTCAAAGCGGAGGAATAAATTAGGGACTCAACAACTATCAGATCTAGTTTTTGTCCATAGCAACATGCGAGTCCTAAGTGCCAATATTGCAAAGCAATACTCTTCCACCTCTACTCCTCATTCTTTGAATCCTGATGCAAATTTGAACTATGATGCAGAGTACTATGCAGATGTAAGTAGTGGTGATGATGAGATATCAGATGGTGAATATTCAGAGAATGATACAAATGAGGGATGACTCTTTATGTGGGAGCTTCATAGTTGTGTTCCTATTTTTAAGAATTGTAAACATTTGTCAACACTCATGATGTTAGAGACATAAAATATGTTATTTCCATCATTTTAGTTAATGCATACATGTTTTAAGTTTAAGCCAAAAATCTTTTTCACTTTAATAATTTTTAATTTGTTGTATAGTTGTGTGTTTAATTATTAAAATTACCATATTTTTTATATATACAAATTACCGTATTTTTTTGTATTTATCATATTTTTCTATGGACCATTTTTTTTCCATATTTTGTGTCCACCATTTAATAATCTCCATACGAAAGTTGCTAATATGGTTTCAACAGGTTGGTTCAGCCTCTCTCCTCTGCTGTGCACTATTCCGAGCTCTCCTTAGGCATTTTCTCCTACAACGTGGCTTTTTTTGCATTGGAAAATGTTACAAGCTGCACCTTCTCTACATCGGTTCTCGATCCCACTTGTTTGTTGTTATTTGCACCTGCTCTATTCAAGCTCCCGCCTGGATGTTAAAAACTTACCATCCATGTTTTTTTTCCTGTGTGAGACATCTGCTCCATGTGATTATAGCTGTGAAGGGCTTGGTGTATACGTTGGTGGAGGAAACGTGATTCCCGTGCCTTGTTCAAACATTGCTCAAAGACGCATTCTTCCCGACTGCTTGCTGCGTTACCTCCTCTGCGACCTACATTTTCTCCTTGTTGGTTTCACTCCCACTACCCGCTCAACTCGTTTTATAGTAGACTCGGGCGGGACTTCTGCTTTGACCGTTTCCACCTTGGCTAGCACGCTGACGTTGGTCTGTTAGATCTGCTATTTGGACGTGGGAACAACAACTACGTGGGAAATTCACGAGCATGGAACACGTGGACTCACTTATAGGTTACACCATGTTCCTTTTTAAAAAACTTACCATTGGTAATTCAATCACCTTTTTAAAAATGTTTTAAAGGTGTTAAAACATTTTATTTTATTGACATTTTAAAAATTTGGGCATTTTGGCTTATTTTACTTGCCTTCCTACGAGCGGCCAAAGACGGAGGGTGAGGTTCAGGGGGTTGGTAGGAGGCTAATATCAAATTCCATGCCATTTCCAATGAGCATACCTATGACACCTTTTGCATGCGTTTAGGGCACTTTTTTAATTCATTTTGCGCAGCTTATTGGTTTTTTCTCATCCGTTGTGAGAATTGTTTTTGCTATAACTTTTGACTCGTTGCTCGAGATATGAGCACTTCTTTAGTCAAAGTTGCATGTTTTTTTGCATTCTAGGTGATGGGATCATTAGTTTTGTAAAGGAAATAATTTTATAAAGTGCCACATTCGGGGGTGTCACCGCATTGCTTGATAAAGCTCTTTTCGAATCTCTTGAGCTTTGTTCTATTCCTTTTTTCTCATGACTTGTGAGCGCATCTGCCAAAATCTTACAAAAAGGGATTTTTTCATGCAACGTGAGATGTCATTTCTCATAAGACCCTCTATTCCCCTTCTTGTTTTTCACTCTTGTGCCTGCTTGCGGTGTCAAATTGTTACACCCAACAAACCTTGATTGTTGTCTCCACCTTACGCGTTATTACGCTGGTTGCAAGGTGAGTGACAGACTGGTTCTTAGTAAAAGTCGCATCTTATTGTAATCAACGCACTAAATTATAAAGTGTCAAACTCAAGGGGGTTTAATTTTGTTCTAGGGTGGTTGTTTCTTTTCTCTCTCCTTCCTTCTGCATTCCTTGCTTCTATCTCTTCATTATGGATATCTCTAAAGTACTAGTTTTCACACCTTTTAATTTCTTCGAATGGAAATCTAAAATTATATTTGTTTTGTGAAGTAAAGGGTTATACCGAGTTACCATGGGGTTAGAGACCGAACTGTGGATGTACCCAAAAAATCTAAATGGTTCAACCATTGTGATGAAGCCTTAGGTCTTCTTTGTATGTCTGTCTCTCCCGACTTGCTCTTCCACATTGAAACTTCCTCAACACCCGATGAAGCATGGAAAACGCTCAATGATATGTTTGGGAAGCAAGATGACATGAGAGCACATGAGTTGGAGAATGAACTACTAGGGTTAAATCCTAGTGACTTTGAAAACCTGCAGGCCTTCTTCTCAAAGTTTGTCCACACTAGATTGCTTCTAAAGGAATGTAAAGTGGAGAAGAAAGACTCTCAATTGATCTTGTCGATTCTTTCTAAGTTAGGTCCTGAATACTCTGTCTTTGTTTCAACTTTCCATGCCACGAAAGCTGCCTTGGGTAGTGCTTGGAAAATGCCCTCATTTGATGTTTTTTGTCCCAACTCATTCGAGAATAGGACAAACTCATTCAAATGGGGACTCTAAAATCCAAGTCACATGTCCTTGTGGTGAATAAGGGCAAGAAAAATGAAAAGAAGAAAGAAACAAAGGACCAACCTAAGAAAGAAACCAAGACCAACCAAACCCCAGCTAAGCCCAACACTAACACTTCGACTTATGAGCCTAAAGTGAAGAAGGAAAGTTTAAATGTTCCTATTGTAAGAATTCTAGGCCATGACGAGCCTCATTGTTTTCGGAAACAAATTGATCACTTAACTCAGTTAATTGAGAAAAATAAAATAAGTGTTCTGAATCCACAAACAAATTACTTAGAAGGGTGAGTCTTTTAAAGCAAAGGAGTCTAAAAACGAAAAGAAGAAAGGTAAGGCCCTTGTAACTAGATCAACTCCATCATAAAATTGGATTATCAATTCGTGCCTTGCACCACATAGCTTCTTCAGGTTGAATTCTCTAGCATTGAAGCATGTGGCATGTCCCAAATCACGCTGGGTGATGACACTCACGTGTCGGTTTTCGGTAGTGGATCTGTAGAGATAGAGGTTGGAACATTTAACCAAGTGTTGAGTGTTCCCAATCTCTCTACCAATCTCCTATCAGTTTACCAAATCACCCACCTTGGTAAAGGAATGCGAGTGGAATTTGGTCCTAACTAGTGATCATTCGTGAGCTTAACTATGATTTCACTGTGGCTGAGGGAAAGGAGGATCACCGTTCATGGTTGTATACCTTTTCCCACTTCTCTTCTGATTTGACACCCAATGCCTTGCTCACTCATGCAAATGAGGTTAGCAAGTTATGGAATGAGCGTTTTGGGCATATAAATTATCGTTACCTTGAACAATTGAGCCAAAATGAAATGGTCAATGGGTTACCTCGAGTTAAGTTTTCTAAAGGTCTTTGTGAGGGTTGTACCCTGGAAAGCACCCTAAAAATAGCTTTGACAAGGGAAAATCTTGGAGAGCTACTCGTCCCTTGGATCTTGTTCATAGTGATGTTTTTGGCCCCTTTCCATCTCCTTCTTTCACTAGAGCTCTATATATACTAACCTTCATTGATGACTTTTCACATTATACTTGGGTATATTTTCTTAAGCTTAAGTCTAAAGTCTTTGAGCATTTTCAGAACTTTAAGGCTCTTGCTAAGAAACAAGTGGAATGGTCTATCAAGGTTCTTTGAACCGATAATGGAGGTGAGTATGTGAGCAATAGGTTTGAGGATTTCTGCACTTCTGAGGGGATTGCTTTGCAGCGTACAGTTGCTTACACCTTCCCAAAATGGAGTTGCAGAAAGAAAGAACCGAACTCTAAAGGAGATGGCAACATGTATGGTTCACTCGAAATCCCTTCCTCCGTAGCATTGGGCTGAAGTAGTGAATTATGCTTGTTACATTCAGAACCGTGTTCCACATAAGGTAGTAAGAGGGATGACACCCTTTGAATCTGGTTTGGACACAAGCCTGATGTTGAGCACTTTCGAGTCTTCGGATCCAAGGATGTGGCTCGGATTCCTAAAAGAAACGTAAGGTATTGGATCCACAATCCAAACCTTGTATCTTTGTCAGGGTATCTTGATGGCGTGAAGGGATATTGATTGTTGAACCCTACAACCCATGAGCTTTATATTGAGAGGAGTGTGAAGTTTGATGAGTCATCCTTGACTTCAACTTCCACTAAGGTTCTTTTGCCCACTGATTCAGATTTTGACTCATCAGATGATGATGTTGTTGAGCGAGTTCCACCCCTCCCTCCTCTTTGATCCTCAAACTTTTGAGTCTTCTGATTTTGATAGTAGTGATGATGAGGACTATGTCCCTTCTCACTCAAGTGAAGAATCTTCCGACTGAGCCTAAGCCTTCGGGACCTCTTTGGGCTAGGAAAACTTTATAGAGTGCTGGAGATTTAGTTAGAGATCCTTTGGATGAGAGAGGTACTCACTCAGACTTCACTGGACCTCACTCCTTCATCTCTCGCTTCGATCCATGTCTTTCGGGAAGCTTCTAGGATTCTTGAGTGGGATTCTGCCATGGATGAGGAGTATTCCTCACTCATAAAGAATGACACTTGGGATCTTACCCTTCTTCCGAAAGGAAGAAAAATCATTCGGTGTAGGTGGGTATATCGAACAAAGTATGGAGCTAATGGAGAATTTGAGAAGTATAAAGTGTGACTTATAGCTAAGGGTTTCTCCCAGGTAGCTGGGGTTGATTACTTAGAAACCTTTGCTCCGGTTGCAAAGATGACTTCCATTCGACTGACCCTTGCCATCGCTGCGCTAACAGATGGGAAGTCCACCAGATGGACGTTAAGAGTGCCTTCCTTCATGGGGACCTAGAGGAGGAGATATATATGGAACAACCTCGGGTTATGTCCATGATCCATCCCTCATTTTCAAATTAAAGAAGTCTCTCTATGGCCTTAAACAAGCCCCTCGGGATTGGTATGCCAAGATGGACTCCTTTTACTTGCATCAAGGTTCACTCGGTGTCACTCTGACCCAAATGTGTATATTCTACGGCAGGATGACTCCATACTTATTCTTGTTCTCTATGTTGATGACTTGTTGATCACATGTAGCTCTTCCTCTATCATTGATTATGTGAAGATCTCCTTGGGCAACAAGTTCTCCATTTATGACTTAGGATTACTTCATTAATTTCTTGGGATCCAAATTTCATAATCTGACTTAGAATTATGATCTCGCATCCTAAGTACTCTCTTGATTTGCTTGCTCGGTTTCACATGTCCAACCAAGTCCTCACCTAATCCTTTTATTTTTGGGATTAAGTTGGTTTTGATTGCTCTTCCTTGGTTGATGGTACCCTTTATCGAAAGTTGGTGGGAAACTTGATCTACCTTACTCATACTCGGCTAGATCTATTATATGTCATCGGGATTGTGTCCAGATTTATGCAGGAGCCTCATGAACTACACTTAAAAGTAGTAAAGTGGATCCTTCACTATGTTCGTGGCACTCACATAGATGGTATTCATTACTTAGGAGGGACTGAGATTGACTTGGTTGGATTTACAGACTCAGATTGGGCCGATGATCTAGATCATCAGAAGTCTACCTCAGGCTACAATTTCACTCTTGGTTCAGGTCCTATCAGTTGGTCTAGCAAGAAGCAAAATGCCATTGCCATATCATCGACAGAAGCAGAATACAGAGTAGTAATTAACACTTCCACAAAAGTTGTTTGGTTACAGGGTATCTTGACAGAGTTTGACATCCACTTTTGGTGACCTACCATTATCTACTGTGACAACATGAGCACTATCTCGATTTGTAGGAATCTGTTCAAAGCATCGTGGACGAAGTACATTGAGATTCACATGCACTTCATACGGGAGCTGATACATGAAAACATCATCGACATACAATATGTTCAGACAAATGATCAGGTTGCAGACATTTTCACCAAGCCCTTCACTGAGGTGAAGTTTCTTCACTTGCGGTCTCTTCTTGGGGTGAGGTCTGCTGCACCACCCACCTATCTTCTTTGGGCTATATAGTCCTTCTCCTCTTCTTATTTCTAGAAAGATGTTGTTTGTATATGGGCACCTTATTAGGCCTTTAGTTGTCGGGCCCCATTGACACATCTTTCTTAGTTTTCTAGGGGAGTCTTCTTTTCTGTTATGACTTACCTTGACCTCTTCCTCAACTTCGATGAAGGGGGTGTTGGTGTGTGTGACATGTCTAGTCATCATCCACATCACCTAGTGAGTCATCTCACCTTGTGAGAGTCATAGGTCTTAGGAAGTCAAATGACAAGTGTCAGATTCTATCATAGAATCTGTCATTGTCATTTGCGTCAAATATCATAGGAGTTACATTCCTTATTTGGAATTGTAACTCCTCTTTTGGTGGTGTCATATGTGTCATATGCATCGGTGGTGTCATTTGGGTTCTTTCCATGTTTAGGCATGGGGTTACACAACACCCCTATTTATACTTCCTCTTTTTCAATCTATGAGTATGAGAAGACCTATTATTCTTACATGTAATTTTCTTTCCATTGATTCGAATCTTACGTATTACGTTGGATCTTGATGTTACCATCGGAGTGCAACTTCGTTGTGGTGCATTTCTTTTGCCATTGGTTCTCGTGCTTCCCTGTTTTAGAAGAATAGTCTCAGTGTCACTTGGACAGTTTTTACCGAGGAGTTACAATTGCACTATAGTTCTAGTGTTTCAGATAACTACTTTAGTCAATTGGAAAAGTTACGAAAAATGGATCAGTCAAAGATTATGTGCATCAATTCTAGAACCTATCCTTAAGGGTGGAGAATATTACAGAAGAAACCTGAATGACCTTTTTTGGGGTCTTAAGGACCACATTGAGCATGAGGTACATATGTTTAATCCACTCAAGATTTTTGATTCTATTATCATGACATGTAGAGCAGAGGAAAAATTTATTTGCAGTAGGAGGCAACCTTTCACTAACACCAGAGACCGTAGTACCTCTTCCCCATCATTCACTCGGCCAATTAGATTGACTCCTCAACAAATGGAAGAAAAGAGAGAAAAAGGATTATGTTTTAACTGTGACACAAAATATGGACCGGGACACAAATGTGCTGAGAAGAAGTTGTTCTATATTGAAGGAGGAAATGAGGATGAAGAGGAAGCTGAAATTATAGGAGAGGCTGAGGAACCAAGAGAAGATGAAGTAGAGGATCACCAACCTATAATTTCTTGCCATGCATTTTTAGGTATTAGTACTCCTCAAACACTCAAGGTTATTTGCTATCTCAAAAATACAAGGTGACAGCGTTGATTGACTCAAGGAGTACTCATAACTTCATAAATAGTAAGTCAACTTGCCCGCCTCAATTGTTTTATTTACCCAGCTCCAGAAATGCAAGTTATGATATCTCGATGGTGGGATAGTCAAGTGCTGGGAAAGTGTCATAGTATTAAGCTTTCCATGGGAGACTACATGCTATACTTGCCTATGTTTTCTATTTCTATGGGAGGGGCAGATATTGTTTTGGGTGTCCCATGGCTCACAACCTTAGTACTATAGAGATGAATTTACAAGAATTGTTCATGCGATTTCATTCAAAAGGAAGGACAATAAAAGTGAAAGAGATGGTAGCTAAGTATCCACAAATTATTAGCTCTCATCAGATGAAGAAGGTTCTTAGAAAATGAGTAAATGGATTTGTACCAAAGTTATTTTCCATATAGGTACAAAATATAGAGTCTTCAATGCCACCCGATCTTCAGAAGATTGTTGATGCTCACTCATCTATTTTTTATGCAATTCCAAAGGGACTACCACCAGTTAGGGGTCATGATCATGCCATTATTTTGATTCTAGGAGCCAACCACCTAACATCAGACCATACAGATACCCATATTCCTAGAAAAGTGAGATCGAAAAAATGTGGCTGGAAATGTTGAAGGCAAGTATCATCAGGCATAGCCAAAGCACATATTCTTTGCAAGTGGTCATGGTACATAAGAAGGATGGAACATGGAGGATGTGTCTAGATTACCAAGAACTCAACAAGTACACCATCAAAGATATGTTTCATATTCCAGTAATTGATGATTTACTTGATGAATTGAATGGTGCTATTTATTTCACAAAATCAGATCTTCGTTCAGGGTACCATCAAATTAGAATAAGAGAGGAAGATGTTCATAAAGTGGCTTTTAGGACTCATGAGGGCCATTATGAGTTTTGGTAATGCCCTTTGGTCTTGCAAATGCTCTTTCAATATTTCAAAGCTTGATGAACACTTTGTTTTTAGGCCATTTTAAAGGAATTTTGTATTAGTTTTATTTGATGACATATTGATTTACAGAAGTAAGACATGGGAAGAACACTTGCAACATGTAGAATAAGTGTTGGAAGTTTTGGAGAAACATAAGCTCTATGCAAATCCATCCAAATGTTCTTTTGGTGTATAAGAGGTATCATAGAATAAAAAGAGAATTCTTTTGGGAAGGACTCAAGGGTGATGTACAAAATTTTGTATCAGAGTGTTTGGTGTGCCAACAGAATAAAGGTGAAACCATTAAGACACCAGGTCTATTGCAACCATTACCAATTCCTAGCCAGAGATGGGAGGAGGTCTCCATGGATTTCATCATAGGATTTCCTTATTCAGAGGGTAAGAATGTTATTTTGGTGATTGTGGATAGGCTCACAAAATATGCCCATTTTTGTGCCCTGTCACACCCATTTGCAGCCAATACAGTCACAACTATTTTTTTGGAGACAATTCAAAAGCTACATGGAACCCCAAAGATAATTGTAAGTGATCGTGATCCTATTTTCATGAGTAATTTTTGGATAGAATTATTTGCATGTTTGGGTACTTAGCTAGCTCACAATTCATCTTACCATCCTCAAACTAATGGGAAAATGAAAGTGGTTAACAAATTCTTAGAGGGGTATCTACGTTGTTTTGTATCAGATAAGCAAGAACATTGGGTTAAATGGCTACCACTTGCAGAATGGTGGTATAACACATCTTTTCATACCTCTTCTCAAATGACCCCATTTTTAGCATTATATGGTTACCATCCACCATCTATCACTTCTTCCTTGAGGGTGCAAACTAAGGTCAGAGATGTTGAGGAACACATTCAACATCAACAACAAGGTTTTGGTTGGTTTGAAGGAGAATTTGGCATTGACACAAAACAAAATGAAATAATAAGCAGATCAACACCGTAGTGAAAGAAATTTTGAAATCATCGATTGGGTTTTTGTACATCTGCAACCTTACAAGCAGATGTCCACTGAAATGTGAGAAAAATACAACAAACTTGCTCCTAAATATTATGGTCCTTATCAGGTTCTATAGAAAATTGGAAGTGTTTCTTATAAACTAGAGTTGCCTCAATCTTCACGCATACACCCAATATTCCATGTTTCTGCTGAAGAAGGTTATTGGAAAAAAATATGCGGCCTGAGATGGAGCTACTAGAACTTGATGAGGAAGGAAGAACCATTTTGGAGCCAGAGAAGATTCTGTAAACACGTACTAAGGCTGAGAACTAGAGACATTAAGGAATATCTGATCAAGTGGAAGAATCTGAGCATAGAGGATGTGACCTAGGAGGATGAAGGTTTTCTACAACAACATACATGATTATTCAACGTTGAGGACAATGTTGGTTTGAACGGGAAGGGCATGCTATGCCCTTAACCTATTGCTTATATTAGGATATGAGTAGCCGACTTGTGGCTTACCATATCATTTTATTATGTCATTTATACTTTCTCATGCTTAGTAGGTTGGCCTTGGTGATGGCCATAACATATGAATAGTATATATAGGGGATTGTAGGTAGTAGTTTATCTATTTATTCAAGCATTTGAGTCTTATTGTATGGTTTGGAGGTTGCCCCCTTAAAGTGGCGAAGCTATTTTAATTGCATATTGAGATCATTTATCTGCAATATTGTGTTCTTTGGTGTTCTATTGCTGCTCATAATCTGAATTATACAAGTAATTTCATTACAGTTTGATTCCTTTTCCATTAATGGCTTAGGTTCTAAAGTCACTGTCATATTTTCTCTACAAGACTTGACTGAGTTTAAATTTCTCCTTATCAATCCTCTAGGTTCTGAGTTATGCTATTTATCCTTATACCTCCTCACTCCCTCTCAAGACTTAATCACACCTTGACTACTCTTTCTTATCACCTTTTCTCCTTACTTCTTGCAATCTTTTCTCACAAAACTGATGACCCTTCAAATCCGAAAACTATCTCAGTCTCTCCTACACGACTGTGCTTACTTTTCTTTGCTCATGGTAACAACTAAGCAACAAGTCTAAGAATTATATGATTCTTAACCTTCCTCTAACCTTTCACAATTGTCCAAGGATCCTTAGCCTTCCAAAATATATAAATGAAGACTCTTTTATGAAATTTCCTTCTTTTAGGCCCTCAAACTGGGCATGCATAGTTCAAATCAGAATGTCACTGTTAAATCTGAAAATGCTTACGTTTTGGACTAAGATTCCCTCTCTAAGATCCTTACTCCTAATATCCTTACTCATGCCTTAAACCTTCTTCACATTGACCATCTAGATCACTCAACAAGAAGTTTAACTATTTCACGGTATACATATCTCAAACTCCTTACAAACCTTCCAAACTGTATTCCTAGCTTCCTTTCCCCTTGATACTCAACATTTGAGTCTTTTTACCTAGTTCTTAAGATTCTTGGCACTATACTAACTTCATCTAATTGCACAAACATTCATAGACCTCTCTCAAGATTTGATTAAGCCTGTTGAACTATATTAAGTCATCCCTTATCGTCTCACTGTGACTAAGCATGTAAATGATTGTATTTCTTGTCTTGTATAGGCTAGATCTTTCATTGATCACCCTACGATTCTTCACACACTTGCAGGAGCTTCTAAAAACCATAATATTCTATTTTTATCCACTAAAATACAGTGAAACAACCCTTCTAACTCTTAGCCAAAACCCTCAACTTCTAAGCCCTTGAAATAGGGTAGTACCAACACGCGAGTACACTTCTTGTTTTCTATTCCTTGATAGGCTATAGCAAGGGTTATTGATATCTCATGATACCTTCAAATTCCTCAATATCATCACATAGTTCCATTGTCATTTGATCTATTACCTTAGGTTATAATTCTTCTTGCAAGCATCAAGTAAACTTCCCCGATAGAAAACACGGTTTCAAACCATTTTAAACCACATACAAGTGTTTTGCTGGTGCAACACCATTCTCATTTGCTCTTGAACTTAAACTTGGATCAATTCTTTCTTACGGGTTATCAAACACTCATTAATATAAACAACACAAAATGCATGTTTACCTCCGCACATAGTTTATAGCTCTTGAGTCCAAGACTATTTCACTTGAGGCTATATAGTTTTCTCAACACATATAGACACACTCATTTAACATTCTCAAGAGATTCAACATAAGCATTTAACATAAGCATGTTGTGCACGACACACTAACACAGTCTCATACATAGGTTTTCTTCATCAAAAGAAGATTTTATTTGATCATACATGAAAAATACAAAGCTCCTTGAGCCATAGGCTCTGATACAGAGTTTCCCACCCTCAGAACTGTCCTTCTCCACTCTCTCTAACCTCTTCATTCGAATACCAAAGATGAGTATGTGTATCCAAGAAGGTAGTTAGGGATTATCCATGCTAACCTAACCTTGATTAAGCTAACTCAAGGTGAGTCAAGGTCTTGGTGAGTTGAGAAAATCATGAGAAGGTAGAATAGATAAGTTATAGCCTTCACTACAACATTCATGACTCATGTATTAACATCTAACCCTATAGCAACCTATGACTAAATTCAAAAATTAAAATTTTACATTTGGAGGGAAGACTCCTTATTTTTCCCCTAGAGTCCAAATGGAACCAAGACACACCTAAAACACCTAAGAAAGCCAAAAATGCTTATTTACATGATGCTCCTGCATCAAATCCTAAACCATAATAGATACTCCCAAACTCTTCTTAAACAACACATTACTTACTTAGCTCTCATATTCAATTGAGACTCCATCCTTTTGTTGGTATGAGTCTCAATGAAAACACTTGAGAGCATTACGATTATGAATATAAAAACAAGCTGATTTATCTTGATTTTTGTGTATACATTGTAACATTTGCACAACGTAGTTCTTAAGTTCAACCAATGAATATTATGACATTTGACATTGAATCATCAATATGTTCTATGGTTATTTAATTTTGAAATGATTGCACCATTGAACTGGCTCAGTAATGTTGATATGGAAGCTGTGATGATAGATATGGGATGTGTAGACAGTGTACCACTCTGTGTAGAATGTGTTGACTTAGTAGTGTATAAAGGGAAAATCAATAGTCTAGTAGAAGCCCTAGGCAGTTTTGTCCTATCTAGATGGTTTGCACCTTCGCTAAGTTGTGCGTAAATCTGGTTATGGAATTGTGATCCTCTATGTTTGTAGTTTTGCATTCCATGCTCAAATCGGAGATTTGCACTTTTGTTGCAAATTAGGCTTCTACTTTCTTCAAAACCCTATCTTTTCTTCACCTTGGAGACCTAAAAAGAGGTTAGTCTGATTGGGCTGGACTGACCTCACACCATTCGAAGAGGGATCAAGCCACATGCAATTCTCCCATCCGGTGCATGTGTGCGATGTGTACAATAGCAATATGTCAGGTAGAGTATCCCAATGAGGCCTCCATCAATGAAAATGATCTTTGGTGTGAAAATGCATCCAAAGATGATTTAGGAAGCAAACATAAAATATGTTGAGAATTGAATTGTGGTGTTGTGCTTCTATTGGATGTTGATTTGGCAATGAGAATACTTTTGCAAAGCGTGGGAGTCCTTAGATGTCAAAGACCACTTATGTTTTGTGTAGGTCAAAATGATTGAAATGTATGTGATTTTATACAAGACTTGTTTGAAATGTTTCTTTCCCATAGGTCCCTAAGCCGATCAAGCTAGCTTGTGCATTTGCAAAACTAGCCATTGTAATAAGAGGGTGAAATCATCTTCCGGGTTTGACCTTGCTGGGCAATTTCGACAAAGAGTATCAAAACTCATATTTTTTAATTGTAGAGGGTGGTAATGTGTCCAAGATGTGTTCGTAGCTAGCATATGGATTTTGACAAGTTAAATATGTATAACAAACATGACCTAGTGGCTATGTAGTACTATATTGAGCAAGATGCATGTAAGGGTAAGTAAATTGTGTGTAAGAAGGTAATTTGTTGGGATAATGCTAGATAATTAATGTGAATTACCTTTGGTCCAAATATGGGTACTACATTTTCCCCCATCTTAATCTAGTAATTGAAAATTGTTGGATTAAAATGAAATAAAGTAAATGCAAATCTCCCATTAGACTCAAAATATGCATGTGTGGATTGTTCATGTTCCATCTCCTTGTGCCATGCACATGAACTTGCAAACCACATGAAAAAGTGTGTATTAAATTCAAATGATGATGCTAATACAACCAAGAAACAACTACTAAATTAAAATCATGAAATGTGTACACTTGATTGTCCCATGTAGGAAGTAAATGCTTGAATGTGATAAAAAATTTGACATTTGGGCCTGTCACTTACCATCCTGTGTGCATATGAGCCTGTCACTTGCCATCTTGTGTGCATTTGGGCATGCCAAGTAGCCATTTTGTGTGCATATGACCCTACCACGAAACCAACTTGTGTGTAATTGGGCCTGCCACGAAGCCATCTTATGTGTGTATGAGCCCATCATGAAGCTAGACTATGTAAGTATGAGTCCACCACAAAGCCATTGTGTTAAAAATGGTGTAAATGTCATAATTGTAAATGTCTAACATGTCACAATGTACAATGTGTTCAAAATCAATGTAAATTGTCCAATGTTGAATGGCAAATATGTAAACGATCTGTGTATAATGTGCAAGCTGTCGAATGTCAAATGTGTGACCATCATCGGTGCTCAAATGTCCAAATGTCAAATCATCAAATATGTGACCATCATTGATACTCAAATGTCCAAATGTCAAAATTCCATAGCATCATGTATGTGCCTAATGTATACCAATGCCATAATGTCCCGTAATGTGCCATATGTCATATGACCCATATCTATAATGATGTCATAATTTCTATGATTTGTATCATAATTACCTATAATCAGTATCTCGATTTGCTTGTAATGTACCATAATATCCATTAATGTTATAATGCCTGTACCATGTTTTGAAAACTATGTGAGTGTCATCACATGATGTCAATTGAAGCATTGTATTTTTCAATTGCATGAATGTGTAAGAAAAGTCCACAATACGCCCCCCTCTTTTGAGATGAGGGATGTTGCAAAGGATCAATTAGCTCAAAAGAGAAAAGTGTTATTCAAAAAATTCATCTAGCAAACATCCTTGATATAAACCATATATAGTGTAGCAACTAACATGGTAAAATATAAGTGTTTTAGTGGTCATGAGATATAAGTAGTGTTAGCATCAATTATATGTAACATCATCAAAATAATTAGGTAGCAATTCAACATATAAGATAGTAGTGATCAAAAGAATCACAGGACAACATACTTGACTCAACACCTAATGGATCCATAGAGACCTATGATAGGACATGACACAACATGGCTTGATAAGCCTATCAAACTAAATTGACTAACTGGGGATGACAAACTAATCAATGTTAGTTGTTAGTATTGAGTGTGAAAAAACAAGTATGTGTAAACCCATTGTACTTGGAGCAGTGAGAGAAAATAAGATGCATCAATCAATGTGATGTCAAACAATGTGTAACAAGCCATGATATAAACAATGGAACAATCATCAATTAATGTGCTTAGAGGCCATACAATGTAACCAGAAATTTGCATGGAAATTCTTGGTACCACTGTACAAGCTTGATACGTGCACAGTATGGGTATGGGTATGAATACAATATGTGTACAATGCAAGTACATACCTATAGGCCCCTGGTATGTCTCGGTGTATGGAAATCCATACCCAAGATGTATCAGGGCATGCGATTACGTACCTACAACGTACCACTACCATTTTTAACTTAAAATAATAAAAAATAAAAAATCCCTAACTTTAAAAAAACATGGGATCGACAGTGGAGTTAGATATGTGAGTCCAAATCGGTCGAAGCTTGCACAGGTTGAGCCATTGATCTCTTGTTCAGAGCTGTTCAAAAATGAAGCTTGACGTTGCCACTGTTTATTCATGCCACTTGCCCACTATTTAAACTTTAATGAAAGATCTCTTAAATGAAAGAGTCCGGGAAATATTCATTTAGGTTTATTTATTTTTATAATTGTTTGTTAGCATCCATGTTTTATTATTCCTGTTTATAAATTAATTAATGATAAAGTTTTATTTAGGTTTATTTAGTTTTATAATTGTTTGTTTGCGTTTAGGTTTTATTATTGTTGTTTATAAATAAATTAATGATAAAGTTTTATTTAGACTTATTTAGGTTTATAAAGTTAAAATATTTTAAAAGGTAAATATTAAAATATAAAGTTTGTTATATATATATATATGTGTTTAAATTTATTATAATGTATTTCAATTTGATATATTATTATTTTATTATGTTGTAATTTAATGGCTTATGAACTCTATATATAATTTTTCTTTTGTAAATTTATATTAATCAAATTTAATCACGTTTATTTTTCCGAATATTATCTTTGTTGAGCTTCATTCGAATTTTTTTCTTTACCAAACTTGAAGACGAAGACGAACTTTGTGACTTAGGTTCTAGGCTTTTAGCCCTAAGAAACTGAAAGTGAAGCAAGTTGAGAAGTCAGAACTTGAATGTATTAAGTTATTAACTATTATGTTTTGAACATTATGAATCAATACAAACACAAGTCTCAATTCTCAAAGTATTTGAAATATGTTTTCATGTTCTATAAATGATTGTATGAGTATTAAATTTCAATAAGTATGCAAATGCTTTTATATATATATATATATATACCCAACAACGTACCATACCCGAAGTTATTAAAAGTTTTCTGTATCAGCGTACTGTACCCGTACCGTTTGCGTGTTAACCAATGTAACAGGAAATGTGTGTCACTCAATGTAACAAACAATGTTCACGTGTGAAGAAAGGTAACCAGGATTGTCCATGTATCAACTAATGTGTAAGCAATAGTGTGTATCTATCAAGCAATGATCGTGTGTCTAATATCGTATCACCCAATGGGCCTAGAGCCAAATGTGTAAGAGTGATATATGCTACACATGCATGTCAATTTATCAATGCGTACTTAAACTTACAATAGCTAATTAAGATTTTGGGAAAAATAAAAAAAGCGTGTAGAGAATACTAGAGGCCTTGAAGACTGAAAACTACATCATGTCAAGAATATATAGTCCGCTAGAGGTGACGAACAATAGGTGAATGATTACCCATTCACATCTTTATGAAATATTGTAAGAGATAATGCAAGGATGTCAAAACTCAGATAACACATAATAGATTACAAGCACATATTCAATGTTGATTACTGATTAGTAATTATTTCAGGGCTTTCTCTGTGCAAGGCAAGTTTAATTCTTTCAAAATTCACATATTTAGTTATATTATTAGGGGCAAACCTATCTTATAGGTACATAAACACATATGTATCTGCATATACATATGAATATGTATCTAAGAGACCTTACTTTTTCCTTCTCGCCGTAAGAAAAAAAAAAATTCTATAAAGGTCTGTGGATGCTTGCTTAGATGGAACTTTAAACACACCCTTGTCAAATAATTTCCTTGCCCAAAATAAAACATTGTTCACATGGTTTATGATCAATGCATGTCATATGGACTTAACAACCTTTTTCCCAAATATTTTCTGTTGATGTTGTTTCTTGTTTTGAAAATCTTATCTTTGGACCTAGAACACTGAAACAATGATCCTATTCAGGAACTAAAACACGTCTAGTATCACCCAATGTTTTAAAAACTAGTTGAACTGGAGTGGAGCAGGCGGTCTCACCCACTCAATACTAAAGGGAAAATCGGTAGGAAAACAGGCTTGGGATCAGGCGGGTCCACCAAAGCGCAATACTAAAGAGAGTAAATTGGTAGAAAAATAGGCTTGGGGACTGGTTCCATACTAAAATGGTCCAAGTTAATGTAGCCAACTTTAACACAAACTCAATACACTACAAATATCTTGAACTTGAAAAGAAAATAAATCTTCATCTTTGTTATTGAATCATGAATTACAATGATTCATAAATAGGAAAAAAAACTCCCAACTCGAGTTTCCAAGCAAACTCTAACTAACTTTGACTAAATTTACTCTAGGTGGTGGAATTTACTATTTTTAGTAGTTTACTAGAACCTGCTATTCTTAGTAAGTTCGCATGCTTATTCGTACGGGCACAAAAATTTCCATGCATCTTCTACATGCCTAAATTAGAGGAATTTCCAACTTTCTAACCTAATATACATTCAAGAGACTAAAATTACTAATACCCTAAAATAGGAAAAAACCAAATTACAACTTAGATCCTAATTTTTAGCCTTTAGATGGCGGATTTCGGGCCGAAAATGTGCCGAAACGTGCTCCAACTAGTAGGCCTAGTTGATTTTTGTGTTCGTCTCATTTAAATAGGTGGTTTAAAAAATGGACTCAAACAGACACCCGGAGCACAAGCTATGACCTTTTCAAGTTCCTAATAAAAATAGTACACCAGTCTCCCCTACTTGAAAAAAACGTAGCTCCTGCAAGTTGTTTTCTTCAAATTTCAGTCATTTTCTTTTTCTAGCTTCATAATCTCCCACTTTATGACCCTTGTGTTGTCCTCTTGTGCGATCCTTTCCGATGTACCAAATATTAAATTGTATTGTCCATGTCGGCGTGATCATTGTTTTTTTCCAAAATCTGATCTACTTCTTTTTCTTTTTCACCGGATCCTGCTACCTCCAATCTACTACTTCAATAAAATCCCCTTTGTCACTATCCCCATGAAAAGAATATAAGTCTAAAACATTAAACACTGGAGAGCTATCAAAATAATGTGGCAATTTTACCTCATAAGCATTATCACTTATCTTCTTCACAATTTTGTAGGGACCAATCTTATTGTACTTCAACTTGTTATAGGTTCCTTTTGGAAACCTTTCCTTCCGAAGGTATACCATAACCAACTCACCCACTATAAACACTTTGTTACTTTTGTGCACATCTGCTATTTCGTTATACTGATCATTATTGGTCTGCAATTTCTTCCACACTTCTTCGTGTAATTGTTGTATATGTTCGACAAATGCTTCTGCATCATCACTGACTCTGCCATCTAACACCCCTTTTGGATTAATCCCATACACAATATAAAATGGGGATTTTCTGTGGATCTATTTACAAAGCTATTATAAGCAAACTTAGCTTGTGGTAATGCTAAGTCCCATTATTTTGGCTTTTCCCCAACTATGCACCTTAACAGGTTTCCCAAACTCCTATTTACCACCTTTGTTTGCCCATCGGTTTGAGGATGATAGGAACTGCTGAACTATAGTTTAGTTCCCAACTTCTTCCATAAATTCCTCCATAAATGACTTAAGAACCTTGTGTCCCTATCTGAAGTAATGGTTTTGGAACACCATGCAAGCGAACAACTTCTTTGAAAAACAAATCTGCTACTCTTGTCGCATCACTAGTTTTCTTGTAGGCAATAAAATGAACCATCTTAGAAAACCTATCAAAAACCACAAAAATTGAGTCATTACCTCGTGTTTTTGGTAATCCCAAAACAAAATCCATACTCAAATCTGTTTCATGGTCCTTTGGGATCAGAAATGGCATATACAACCCCATTGTTTTGTGTATTACCTTTCAAGACTCTGCAAATTCGACTCCTCTCCACATATCTTACCACATCTCTTTTCAAATTTGGCCAATAGTATTTCTCTTCTACCAAGGCTATCATCTTATCCTTACCAAAGTGCCCAGCCAATCCTCCGCTATGCAACTCTTTCACTATATTATCTCTCATAGACCCAACTGGAATACATAATTATCATCCCTTAAAATTGATAGCCATCTTCGCAAAAGGTACTCATCTAGGAAATCTCCCGCATTCCGACAATGGTCTACTTAAATTTTCAACAAAATCCTTAAAATCAGAATTGGAAAATATAAATCCTTTATTGCTTCAAAACCAACCACCTCATTCTCCATAGTTTTAAATAGAGTCACACGCCTACTCAATGCATCCACAACTTGGTTCTATTTTCCTAATTTATGCTTTAGAGAAAAGTATAACCTTGCAAAAATGATACCCACTTTGCATGCCTACTATTCAACTTCTTTTGTGTATTCACATACTTCAAGGCTATGTGGTCTGTAAATAACACAAACTCCTTAGGCACTAAGTAATGCCTCCAATGCCTCAATGCTTGTACAATTGCATAAAATTCCACATCAAAAGTAGAGTAGTTTCTCTTTCAATTTCTCACTAAAGAAAGCTATTAGCTTCCCTCCGACTTAGGACAATACCAATACCCACATGTGAGGTGTCACAATCAACCTCGAGCACTTTATCAAAATGTGGTAGTGCCAAAATAGGTGCTTTGTCACCTTATTCTTCAAATTGAAAGCTATCCTCAGTTGCCTTTGTCCACAAAAACTCTCTTCCCTTTGTACAATTTGTTATAAGGTCTTTATATAATATGCTAATTTTTTTAATAAAATTTCTATAAAATGTTGCTAAACCATGAAAGCTTCGTACCTCTGTTATACTCTGTGGGGTAGGCCATTCAATAATTTCCTTTATCTTTTCTGAGTCCATTTGTACCCCATCTGTTGAAATAATAAAACAAAAAATACCAAACTCTCTTGCATAAACATGCAATTCTTCAAATTTGCATAGAGCTTCTCTTTCCTTAACACTTCAAATATCACCCTCAAATGCCTCAAATGTTCTTTAGTTTTACTGAAAATCAAGATATCATCAAAATAAACCACAACAAACTTACCATTGTACTCCCTGCAACACAATGTTCATCAACCTCATAAAAGTGCTAGGTGCATTAGATAACCCGAATGACATCACCACCACTCATATAATCCATCCCTGTCTTGAATGTTGTTTTCCACTCATCTCCTTCTCTAATGAAAATTTGATGGTAATCACTTCGGAGATCAATCTTGGTGAAATAATTAGATCTAACAAACACATCCATCTTATCATCAAGGCGAGGGATCGGGGAACATATACTTGATTGTAATTTTGTTGATTGCTTTGCTATCTATGCACATTATCCATGCTTCATGTTTCTTTGGAGTTAATAAAGTGGAGTTGCACACAGAATCATGCTCTCCCTTACTACACCCTTTCTCATGAGCTCTGTCACTTGCTTATTCAACTCTGCATGCAATGTCAAGCTCATCCTATAAGCCGCTTGATTTGGGAGTGAAGACCCTAAGATTAAATCAATATGGTGATGGATATCTCTTTTGGGTGGTAACCCATCTGGTAGCTCATCAGAGTAACATCAAAAATTATTCTATTAATTTTGCTACTTATATTGGTATTTTTGCACTTGCAGGTTCATCCTTATTTGTGACCAACACATAAAAAAACCCAATTTCCTTTTCCTCCTTCACAAATTCTTTTGTAGAAAACATATTTTCAGCCTTTCCCTCTTCCTTAAGAGGTAGTAAAACTATTTTTGTGCCATCCTTCCAAAAATTATACGTATTCTTCCCCATCATGAATAACTTTTCTATCAAATTGCCATGGTCTCGCCTAACAACATATGACATACATCCATAGGAATAACATCACACCAAATCTCATCCTTATAACTTTTCCAATAGAAAAATTTATTAAACATCTCTTATCAATAGTAACTTCATTACCCTTCTTAAACCATGCAATATGGTAAGGGTTATGATTCTTCTCACAATGCAAGCCTAGTTTCTCAACCATCTCATTTGAAACCATGTTCTCACAACTACCACCATCAATAATAACATTACATACCTTTCCTCCTGAAGTGCATCTTATTCTGAAAATATTTGTACTCAGCCATGCATCCCCTTGATCTCCTTTCTTGGAGCAATCATCGTATTTTTGATCATTATATTTTCTCCCAAGTCTGGTGAAATTTCTACCGATCATCTTCTTCTTGTTTAACTTCAACAAGATTTACTCTCGAAGGGTCTTCTTGCCTCTTGTCATGCGTATAATAATGTGGGCATTCAAATGCTCTATGCCCCTCTTCACCACATTTGTAGCACACAAATGGTCTTTGTGGAGCCTCCCATCCTTTGCCGCCAACATATCCTCTACCCCTAGGAAATCCTCTACCTCTTTGCTGATTTGGGAGATCTTGTCTTATATCTTCTTGCTTTTCCACTCCATGAGGTTGTTCTCCTCTACCTTGGCTAAAACCATCTCGTCCCTAAAAGGAGGATGAGGCCCCCTTATTCATCCCAGGTGATCTCCTAAAACTTTGACGATTTTGTTTTTCTTCGGCCTTTAAAGCTAGTTGATAGGCATCCTCCATGCTCTTGATCCTGTGCATGCTTAGCTCATCTTGAATAGAAAATTTTAATCCATTTACATACCTTGCAGCCATTTGTTCCTCAGTTTCTTCATGCTCTACACAAATGGACAACTTGTAAAACTCATATGTGTATTCTTGCATGGTTTATAAGTTCTATCTGAGATTCTAAAACCTCATGAAAAGGGTTTGTGCATAATCCACAAGGAGAAATTTTTCTTTTAGCTTCTTCTCCATCTTACTCCAAGTCCTAATCCTTTCTTTCCCCTTTCTTGACCGCTCCTTTTGTAGATGATCCCACCATAACATAAAGCATGACCTTTTAATTTCATGCATGCAAATTTTACCTTCTTTTCCTTTGACATAGCCTTCCACTCAAAACATTTTCCCATGCTAGTCAACTAGTCGATCAACTCCTCTGGTTTTAGGCTACCTCCATATTCTGAAACATCAAATCTTATCCCATCATTCTTTCCTTCTAATGCTTGAAGCATCCTTTCTTTAAAAGCTAAGGGTGGTCCTTGTGCTTCCTCCTCTTGATGTCATCTCCGACTTGATTTCCTCTCTGGGCTATAGTTGTAGAAGCACAACAACTTGCTTCTACAAATCCTGCATGTTTTATTCATCTCGGGCGGCGATTCCGCCCCCTCTTCCTCTTCCTCTTCCTCTTCCCCGCCATTACTTTTTTCCTCCACCAAGACTCGAACTCACTCGATACCGGATAATGTATAGCCAACTTTAACACTCCAAGAAAATAATTCTTCTTCTTCATTATCGAATCATGAATTACAATGCTTCATAAATAATAAAACATCTCCGAACTCGAGTTGCCAAGCAAATTCTAACTTTGACTAAATCTACTCTAGGTGGTGAAATTTACTATTTTTAGCAGTTTACTAAAATCTGCTATTCTTAGTAAGTTCGCATGCTTATTCGTACGAGCACAGAAATTGCCACGCATATTCTATATGCCTAAATTAGAGGAATTGCCAACTTTCTAACCTACTATGCATTTAATAGACTAAAACTTACTAATGCCCTAAAATAAGAAAAAACCAAATTACAACTTAAATCCCAATTTTCGTTTTAGCCTTCAGATGGTGGATTTGGGCCCGAAAATGTGCCGAAACATTCTCCAACTCGCAGGGCTGGTTGACTAATTCATTTGTCTCATCGAAATAGATGGTTTAAAAAAAAGTGGACTCAAATGGACACCTAGAGCACAAGTTATGACCTTTTCAAGTTCCTACTAAAAATAGTGCATCACAAGTTTAGTACGGAACTAGTCTAAGTGACGGTTTAGTCCCCAAACCAGTGCTCGTACCAAAACAAACAATAATTTGACATTTGAATTTTTTTTAAAAAAAAAATTAACTTTCTAGTTTGATGATTGATGATTTGATCATTGATATCAGACATGTAGTGAGCTAGCTTGTAGCATATTGTGTTTTGGACTCTAGGAGTCTAGAGGTCATTGAGAGCGTCACAGTTTATGTATTTTGTTTCGGATATGTATTGCACTTGGTGTTATTTTGCTATATTAACTCTTAGATGGTATATATATGAGAAAATTTGCATATTTTGTTTCTAATTGTATGGAATCATGGTTTGGAATCTTTGAAACATATTATTTTCTTATTTAGTAAAACTGGCTCATAAATTTTAAACTCGGTTAGGTTCCGCTTTAATTCTAATCGGACCCTTTGTTGGTTTTGGCTCCAATTCCAATTCTGATTTGGATAAACATATTGCTTTATTTCCCACCTTTTAATGCATAGAAACAATGAATTAGTGAATGCATGTTCCTTGTCTTTCTATTTCCCTACTTGTGTCCTTCCTCTTAGATGCTACTCGTTTCTTTATGGAAGCCTTTCATTCTCTTTTCAAGAAAAAAATATTATTACAAAATTCCAAAGAGATATCAGTAGTAAAGAAATAAAAGGGGCATGGTTAAATGAAATGCTCTAATGAATGCCTTTTTAGCTCTGACTGACCTACCTCTTATCTAAGCTTGATACACACACACTTGCACATATACATGAGCAAAGAAACACAAACTCACCTGAAGCCTTGTAAGGTAGAATTTTTTCTATTATTTCCTTAGCTATTACAATGTTCAAACACACATATCCCACAAACGTGTATGTCTATACAAAAGCGAAAGAGGTTTTTTCGCTAGCACTCAAAAAGGAACAAAAACTTCTCTCGATTTTCAGCCTCAACATTTTGGATTTTTTCTCATTTTCATGGCTTCCGCTTCTCTCGTGTTTCTACTCTATTTTAACCTCTCCTTTGAGATTTTCCTCCCTTCCAACCTAACTCTTAGTGGGTACAATATCACTAACTCTTAGCAGAGACAATTTATTAAAATCCCACATTGAATGTCCTTAGAATTTTTTACATGATTTTGAGTGAGTTAACCTTCCACATTTGCTTGTTGGTTTGAATGATGCCCTAAGAAGCCAAACTACATTGGTGTTTCTTTTGGGCTTTCTCATCACTCACACAATGAGGAAGCACAATTTTGTTCATTTTTATATTGGTCAAACTGGGTAATGTGCCCAAAGTGAACCAAATATGTGACTTGTATTCTAAGAAATACTTGAACAATGAATTTCTAGAAAGGGAAAAGAAATTATATTTGGTTTTGTAGTTCTATACACATCACTCTTAACTTGTGGTGCCTTATGTTGTTTTGCAATACCTTCTTTGTTATAACTTATTATCTTTCCATTTTCTCTCACAAGAGTGCTAGAATCGGGTTCATACTTGTATGATGTATAAGTTTACCCGACAATTTAACTAAATTTGTATATTATGGAAGTATTTGTCTTCTCTTGCACATTTTAAACAATCCATAGAAAGCTCTGAAATCTCCATTTACTAATAAGACATAAATATGTGCTTGTAATGTATTGTTTGTTATCTATTAACTTTTGTCTTTGATTTTGTAAGTCGTATATTTTTACTTGAGCATTAAGTATCTTTTCTTCTTTTAAGTCATTTTATTTCTCACCATCCTTCATATAAATGTGGAATGGGTGAATTTTCCTCTCATCTCTTATAGTTTGGAATATTCTTGACACATCATGCATTTTTTAGTGTCTTCATAGTTCTTGTAATCATTAAGATGCCACTTGAATAGTCACGATGTCTCTTGCCATACAAGATCATAAAATATTTTGGTATGTTATCCAAACATAAGCAACAACTAACAATGGATCATGGATGTTTTACTCTTTGCATTGTTTTTTTCTTGGGCCAAGGGAATTTCTTATCCTTTTGAATGGTTCCTAAGCTCGCAATAATGATTCACAATGGATTCATGACATTATTCCATTATATTCTGTCATTGGTAATTTTCTTTTGAATTGATCCTCTTCGTCGAAATATAAGTAGAGCTTTAAAATTTAAGTAGATGGTAAGCATGCCTGTTGTGGAGCAGGAAGCTTGCTATTAAAATGAAATACCAACTTTTCTAAGAGTGAGCTTATCCCAAACTGGTAGTGAATTTGTATTTTGGTGCCAAGCTGGTAGTGAATTGGCTTTGGTGGTTCAATTATGTCATCTCCCACTTCACATTCTTCATGTGAGGCTAGAGCATGGAAAGGATTTGTGATTTAGAGTTGTACAGTCCATATGATTTGTTAGTGATTCCCTTTGCATGCATACACTCTTTGGATTTCCTTACACATGGCCTTCAGAATTTCTTGAATGTACTATTGTTATTCCCCTTTGGTTGACACAAGGGAGGGTTCTAGTGCCTGCTGTTGTATATTTGACACAATAGTGGATATGTGCTCCTCTACATGAGTGGTTGTTTGATGTTGTTGGCAGGTGATTCCTCTTTGTGCTCTTGGGAAGGACCTTGCTAGATGTTCATGCTCATGGTGGCGTCTACACTTGAATGGAATAGTCTCAATCTATGGCTTGTACACATTCAATCACTCCCATGTTCAAAATTATGCTAACAGGGGATTTTCCATATCAATATTGACATAGATGCAGCCATAGTTGAGAACTGCTATGGTCTTTTGGTGATTTATAAGGCATTGATATATTCACCAATGGCTTCGTCGATTCTTGTAAGATAGGATTCCAATGAATATTCTCTTGGTAGAAGGGGGTGCCTTATCAGAACATGAAAATCTTCCACTGGGTTAAAAACATGAGACAAGTGTTCCATGAACAACCTAGTTTTTTTTTTTTTAATGATCCATGGTCCTCCTTGGAATGCCTAATACTACTCTTGCTTAGAGGAGAATACAACCATAAATACTCCATGGGCATCATTAAAGTGGCCATTGAACCTAAACAACGCCTACTTAAACCCTTCTCCCCAAACCGTGCTTGCAATTTTCATTGCACACGGCTTTCTCAATATATTAATTTATAAATCATTTGGATTCCCGGGTGTAAAAAGCCCATAGTGAGTTAATTGATCTAATAAGCATTTCATTGGTCAAATCATTTTTCTATTTGTTTATTATGTATCTTTTGCATGAACAAGTCTTTGAAAAGGACGAATAAATGAATTCTCGTTCCTTTGAGAACGATTTTGTGAAGAGTTCCGAACCTGATTCTTCCCGAACTACACGTATCGTACTTTTATGTTTACAAGCTAAAGTTTTAGCACATGGAAGTAGAAGTATATACTTTATATAATATAAACCATCTTTATTAATGGATCCACTGTAGTAATGAAAAATATTTCTACACATTCGATCGAATCGATCGAGGATATCATCATCTGATAGATTGGTCCAGGACAATCTACTAATTGGCTGCCCTGAGATGTCACAGAACCTTTCTTTAGTCAAATATAAAAGAATGGATCTAATCGGAGCTATTGGATTAAATTCATTGGCAATGATATCGCTAATCAATAAATCATCTAGCATTTTGGTCCTAACCACGAGAGTTTTCATTTTAAAACTCAGAAAATGACCTAAAAAATAAAAATAATTCTTTCCACTGACTTAAACCCTTTACTGACTTCAACAACCCTATATGGTGGAACCCTCCTCGACAAATGAGGGATCTTTAGTTATATAATTCAAGAGTGAATGCAAGATAGGAAAATGCAACGGGGTGGTCATATTGTTTGAAAAATGTTATCTTAGGACTCTTTTGCATTTATAATGGTCTCTATCTTTTCAATAATCAAGTCTATGCCATCATAGATCTCTCCCAAATATGGTTGATTCATACTAGCAAAGTAGATCATACTCATAAAAAACTATTTCTAAATTACTATTCTACAAAGCCGACCAATTGTCATTTAATTCACTTTTTGGGCTCTCTCAGTTTTTGACTTCCTCCATATAGAGCAAAGACCATTGATAACCATGTAGCTAAGTGCCTCTCACAACTTCAAAAGTCTTCTACAAAAATTGTTTGTGAGATAATTCAAGTATTAGCAACTTAGTAGGAATTGAAAACAAGGTAATAACATTCAAAAAGTTCAAAAGGCACAAGTACTGCATTGAAAAAATTACACAATAGATAAAAGAAATATTGTTTCTCTCACCTTCAACAATCCAAATGTGAGAACAATTTGAAGATTGTTTACAAAAATTATTGCTTCATCACAAACATTTGAAGTTCTTTGCTCTAAACATACACCTCTTTGATCCACTTGATATTGTTTTTTAACTTTTTTATATTGATTTGAGTTTGCGAACAATATTAGGTGCCAAAAAGTGTGCCCATACTTCGCTCCCACAATATCCCCACATCGTTGTAATTTTTAGTGGTCTGCTGTTATGATCGAACAATATTTTGAGGTCTTGTCACCTCAATTGCTTTGAAGAGAATGTTGACAATGAATTAGACATCCTTTGGATGCCCATCACAATCAACTGCTTTAAAAAACAATTCTTCTCTAAGCCATGCTACAACCACATTGATTACAGAGTGATTTCTACATCTTTCCATCCATCGAAAATGATGGATACTCTTGTTTCAGCCCACGAATACCTAATTGTCCACATCAAATCTCTCTGCATAGTTTTTCTACCAACAAGGTGGTGTAGAGCTTCTCGAAGTTGAATCTTTGTACCTTTTTGGTGATTTGTTGATTGATCTCACCATATTATTCCAACCAAACAACATTGAAGTGAAGAGAATTGGTGATAAAATTCTACAAGAGAAATAATACTAGCAAAATATTTGTGCTATAATAGAATAAGAAAAATGACATATGCATAATACATAAAATTTCTCTAGCAAAACTATGCTCGGAAAAATTCAGCCCAACCTTCCTCATTATTAACTAAACGATTTACAATACGTATAATGTAATTCAATGTTCTAATTCATTATGCTTTGAGAGGTGTTTTACAATGGTAGACAAGATTATAATGGAGTGTGTTGTTTAATTTTATTCTTAACATTAAATTTGACATTCATTTGACCGTCATGTGATAGTTTATTCATAAATTTTGTTTCTATTGGATTGTCACTTGATTTTTTGAGAAGTCAATAAAAATAGTCATATCTATCATAACTAGAAGGTGTGCGCGTGCATCAGTAGAGAGATCTGTGAAGAACTCCTTTTTGTTTAGGAAGGACTACTGTAAGTAAGAATACAAAACCACAAAATCTTAGTTAGACAATAAGTGAGGGAACTGCCTTAGGCCCAGGAAATATGAGACTTCCTTTTGAAGGTGGTCAGTTCCCCTTTTAATATGAATTAAAGCAAAATGATAACAAAGAACTACAAGATACTACTTACTGGTTCCTGATGAAGATACAGGTCCAAGGAATGTGGTGGCGACAGTAAGGCTTAGTTGGGATGATCCGATATTGGAAAGCAAGCTGATGAAGCTATCCTTAGTCTTTTCCAATGCTTGAACGAGTGTGACAATGATCCAATTGTTCGGGCCTGAGCCTTGGGCTCGATCCTCTTCTCTCGCAACCTTCTTCTGTTTTTCTCTCTTGCCAAATGAATTCCGGATCCTTTCTTTTTGGTTGGGGGAGGTCATTAACAGGAACCGATGGTGGTTACAGTAACCAATGGTGGTCGAGTAGAACCGATGTCGATTAGGTCAAAGTGGCTATTTTTAGTAAAATAGCCAACTTTCCCTCCTTTTCTCCCGAGGGATCAGTTGTGGGCTTGGTCAAGTCATTATTAGGCTCGTTTTGGTGCGGGTGAGGGGTGATGAGTCATGGGTGTGAGTCTGGACCAAGTCATAGGTCTTAATTAGGTTGGTTTAGGGTTAGGGCTAGGTCATGGTGAGGTGGCGAGGTGAGGTGGCAAGGTTGGAGATGTGGATTTATTAATTATAAGGTAATTAATAAATAATTAAGTGTGTAAGGTTTAGGTGGTGAGGTAGGGTTAGGTTGCGGGATGAGATGTGGGGTACAGGGCGTCGTAAGACCCAAATTTGGTGTCTACATTTGCCCCTTGTTGTCGTGTAGCTTGCCTTGTAAAGCTGCACTGACAATAATAAGAAGTGGTTGCCCCAGTTAAGGGTATAGGTAATCCCCCTCAAATCTATCACAGATTGAGGCGACGTGAAATCAGGGATAGGGTTGATAAAGGGTGAATGATGATGGTAAGATGGTGGGGTAAGTTCAAGGAAGCAGACGCACGTTGAAATGTAGTAGTGTGACTAGGGTACACGATTTGAAGAGCAAACAAGCAATTCATAGGCAAAGGTCGATAGTTTATCCAAACAAGGTTGATATAATCCTGGTATCCAAGGCATAGGAAGTAGCTCCAAGGGATATAACGGGTAAGGTACCAGAACATTTAGGCATGTTCGGCAGTACCAAATGGTTGGTTTGGTTGAAATAAACGTCACGGTCTTGGTCTAGGCAAAAGTCGGTCTGGCTGAACAAGTCAAGTATCCTAGTCGTGCTAAAACACGAACAGGTGAGCTCGATTGAACAAACAGGTAAATGATGGGTGGAGAGAATTTTTGATTTGTGGGCCTCGGTTGAGGTACTTAATTGGTGTGGCCGTGGGTCAGGCCGATTGGTTGGTTGTGGCCTGGGTCGACCAAGTGGCCTCGGGTCAGCCGGTTGGTTTTTTGCGGCCTTGGGTCGGGCCGATTGGTTTATCGCGGCCTTGGGTCGGGCCGATTGGTTTGTCGCGGCCCTGGGTCGGGCAAGTGATTGGTTGCGGCCTTGGGTCGGGCCGGTTGGTTTGTTGCGGCCTTGGGTCGGGCCGATTGGTTTTGTTGCGGCCTTGGGTGGGCCAAGTGATTGGTTACGGCCTTGGGTCGGGCCGGTTGGTTTGTTGCGCCTCTGGGTCGGGCCGATTTGGTTTTTGCGGCCTTGGGTTGGGCCAAATGATTGGTTGCGGCCTTGGGTCGGCCAATTGAATGGTTATGGCCTTGGGTTGGGCCCATGAATTCAAAATAAGGCTATTTAGCAAAGCCGGGGTAGGCGATGTGATGAGAAATGGAAATTGGTGGATAAGGGCAGGAATTAGGAAAACTAGGCATGTAACCGATATCGGTTAGTTATGACCGGTATCGGTTAGAAGACCGATATCGGTGTTTTAGGGCGCGCTCTAACCGATATCGGTTATAGGTCAAAACCTATAAAAAAAAAAAATACGGCGTGTCATTTTCACATTGTCAATTTGAGTGCCAACCTTTTTCTTGTCTGAGTTTTGAATTGATTTTGTTGAGTTTGTGGGCTGAGTTGGCACTAGTTGAGTGGAGGAGTGAGTTATTGGTAGGCCCCAGCGATCAGGAGGTAGAGTTTGATTGGTTGAGGACCCTGCTGAGGAGATTTGGAGCTATGGCATAGCCTGGAGGAGCAGGAGGTGCTGGAGGAGCTGGACCACCACCACCTATCCCACCACGACGATGTGTAGTCATACCGGTAGGCTCTAAATCCCTATTTGTGTGAAGTTGATGAATTTAGCTAGGATGTGGGTTTTGGGGTAGGAATCTAAAATGTGATAAAATAATGAATAAATGAAGGTAAATCATAAAATGGAGTGGGTAGATATGTTAGGTAAGTCAACACGGTAGGGTGGGTAAGTTTTTAGGCAATTGGGCTAGGTAGATAGGTTAAAAATAGAAAAAGGGGATTTGGGGGCCATTTTCGATCCGGCCCCGAAATCCCACAGTGACCGATGTCGGTCACTAAGCGACCGACATCGGTCAATCACAACTATAGAATAGTGGTTTCTGAGACCGGCGTTGGTCATGTGTCGACCGACGGTGGTCGTGGGTGACCGGTACCGGTCACCATGGGCAGGAGGTAAGGTTGTGAAAGTAGGTGTATTGATTTGTTGTAGGTGGGTAGGATAGAGTTTTGGGGTGAAGGGGGAGAAGGTAGAGTGGCTAGGAAAGGTTATTGGGGTGGGGGGTAATGGTTGGTCGGGTAGGAAATGGTCTGGGTAGGATAGGTTATGGGTTGTGGATGAATTAGGAGGGGTTAAATGGGTTGGGATATAGTTAGAGGATGAGAGTAAAGTGGGTGGAGTATGAGTGGGGTAGTTGGTAGGTTGTGGGATAGGTAAAGGGGATATTGTAGGTGTTTGTTGGGTGGGGCTAGTGATATTGGGTTATTGGGTGGGGGAGTGAGTATAGAGGGTTAAGGTAGTTGTTGTGAAAGGGTAGGCTGATGGAGTGGGGTTTTTTGCAGCACGCCAAGAAATTGACGATGCGGGATCGGATGCCGCCCACTAGGGGTGGATGCACCACATGTGACTATAGCGTAGCAAGTGGGCAGTCATGTGGGAGGTTGGACTCGGTGGAGTCCAGAGATATAGGGCTATGGATAGGGACCACAACCTGATGGTTGCCCTCATCGAGAGATGGGATCCGCAACCAATGTCTTCCATCTCCCGACTGGAGAGATGATGGTCACACTAGAGGATGTGTATCGCATCCTGAGACTGCCGATCATAGGTGAGGTGGTGTTCTAGGTGGATGCCGAGACAACGATGGATAGCATCCTGCAGGTATTCGGGGATGCAGCCCCATTGATTACATATCATAAGCACGAGCATCTGCTATGGCTGATATGTATCGCGCATCGACAGGAGACATGGCTTGCCATGCTGATGATGATTGGTATCACCTGCTTCGCCCTCCCGGACTCAGAGGGAGGTCGCTTCCCACTGGGACCTGATGGGAGTATTGCATGAGATGGTGGAGGAGCACACCTGCTATGCATGGGCACCGGTGTATTTGGTGCAGCTATACAGAGAGCTCTGGGGCTATCGCCATATGAGGTGATTCGGGATATGCTCGACATTTTTGCTACACTGTTGGGCCTACGAGCACATTGTGTGTTTATGACCTGTAGGGCTGCCCCAGCAGCCAGGGCCACAGGAAGTGTATAGGTATGGGTTTCAGAGGTGGTTGGGGGTCGTGGGCCAGCCACGAGCGGTTATCGCAGGGTGAGATGTGGCATACTACAGACATATGTTAGAGGGCCTGACCGCACTAGATATTATATGGAGGCCATACAGAGGCCATCAGCCCCGTGGAGGAGCCCGAGCATAGCTACGATGGATCCAGTACATCTTCTGGATAGCTGGACGGAGACCCGGGGAGCATGAGCGGATTCCCCTAGAGAGGGTACGCCGATAGTTGGGCCTACGACAGGATGAGCCACCTCCCTTCCCACAGTATCGGAGGGAGGATGTAGAGGCACCACTGCCTCTTCCAGCCATTGGACCCAGTCTGGGTCACGGAGAGACCGACGGATGATATGGTGGACGACGCCGGTGTTACAGGTGCATTTTTGGTTTGGTGGGTAGGGCAGAGGGCAGCCATGAGAGCACAACCCGCACACAAATGGCCAGATTTTCATGGCATGTATAGTGAGAGGACCATCTCTGGGCTGTGTGTTATTATTAGGGGGCATTACAGTGGGGTACTTGCTGCACAGAGGCACGCATGCAGTGCACAGAGGCTACATAGGCAATGGCCCCAATGCAGGACAGTGCATGACAGGACAGACATGTGACAGCATGTGCACATGTACATGCACAGGCACAGCCTCAGGGCCAGATCCTTGTTCAGGCACAGGCACAGGTCCCTGTTCAGGCTCCGATGGCAGCTCCACCACCACCACAGCAGTGCACAGCGCAAGGTCGGTGTACAAGCAGACAGGCCCAGCTTATATTAGGAGTCGGGGGACCAGCCCCACCAGCCATGGTGGCACGGGCCCGATACATGGAGGTGAGAGCGGAGGCCCGCTATTACCAGGACGTACTAGATGGTACCGGGGCCGACTATCAGCCATATGCAGCTCACAGAGCCGAGACGTCCTGAGTCACAGGTCACAGGGGGCGCAGCCACAGCCGGTGGGTCAGTGATGGGTAGGAGGTGAGATCCGGCATAGGGGCCAGCTGAGAGACGAGCCGAGGGAGGGGGAGAGAGCTGAGTCACCCCAGGAGCAGAGATGGGTTTTTTTTTTATAGAGACACCGGTCTGCGAACCGAGTGTGTATATAGAGGCCTGCGTGCCCTCCTAGGATTTATGTATTCATTTTTGTTATATATACCACCTGCGAGCCGAGTACATGTTGTATAGTTGATACCGGCCTATGAGCCGAGTATATTTTTGACATGAGAGGCCGGCCTGCGAGCCGAGTCGAGATTTTGACAGAGACAGCGGCCTGCGTGCCGACTTTGTATTTTGGATTACAGAGGCCCCATGCAGGGCAATTTGTATATTGTAACATTGTTTTGATGATATATATAGATGATGAGGTTGATCCATATGGTGTGTGTATTTGTGGATGTGATGCATATATTATAATGTTTCATGTGTTTTGTCGATGGTATTAGAATTGGATGTATATATATTTTGATGATGGTTTGATGATATGCATATGTGTTGATGGTATTATGATGATGATTGTTGATAACTATGTCATTATGCAGGGAAAAGAGGTGGGCGCCGCCAAGGATTTGCAAAAAAACAAAGAAAGGACCTACAAGCAAAATGAAATATGTGACCGATATCGGTTATTTAACCGATGTCGGTCACATATGACCGATATCGGTTACGTAACCGACATCGGTTATGATAAAACGAGCTTTTCTAAATATAGAAAAGCTTGGGAGGCAACTTAAGTTCTTATTTTTAGAGTCATGCAACATGTTAAATATGAAGATGCGAGGCTGTTTGGCATCCATACAGGGTAATTGCATGGGAGAATTGAGTAAGAAGGAGGAAGAGACAGGTAAAGTGATCGTGGGCTTGGATTAAGAAGGCGTAAAGGCAAGTTATAGTGAAGAGGGTGGTGAACATGGCTGAACAAAGAGAATCATCCAGCGGGCAGAGAGGAGAAGGAAGACAGGTTCCACCTCAAACTGCTGCATCCCCAGAGGTATAATTTGTTTTGGTTGGAATGAGATTTTACATGGTTAAAAATAGAATGTGGTAAGGTAAATGGGTAGAAAGGTGATAGGCAAGAGTTTGGGATGGGGTGAGTGTTGTAGGGTAGGCAATCAGGTGTTTGAGATATGTTCGTAGGTACAGAGAGGGGTAAACGAGCGAAGAAGTGATCATATGTGGTGTTTTTGAGAAGGGTGGTTGGAATTGACAGTGACCGATATCGGTTAGGAATAACCGTATCGGTTAAGTAACCGGTATCGGTTGTCTATAACCGATATCACACTGTGTAAATTTGTGGATTGTGATAAAAAACACGTTGGAAGTTATTTGTTGATTTGTTGTTTGTTGGTTTAATGTGTGCAGGCACAGGTAGGGTTGAGGATGAATGATAGGGTGCCAGCTTTGTTGTCACGGGTCCGAGTGGATGTAACACCAACTGAGTGGGCATTAATAAACCATGTGGGGTTAAGTGGAATCCGCTATTATTCACGGATCGCACGCAATCATGCTATGTTGCAGGCGCTGATTGAGAGATGGAATCCTGAAAAAATACCTTTATCTGCCAACAGGGGAGATGACAGTGACATTAGAAGATGTGTTCCGAATTTTGAGACTCCCAATTACAGGAAGACCAAAGTGTATCATTGCAGGTGGCCTAATGCGGCGCGGTAGCGATAACGGCAAAGTATTTGGTCCAAACCACACGAGATTTGACACAACGAGGTTTGACATTCACTTATGGTATAATGTTTCATGTGCACACCCCGAGGCAACAAGGTCAGCAAGGTGGTATTAATGATAGTGGTGGGGTATTATGCATTACCTAGAGTGGATGGGGAAGATTTCGAAATCATTGATGTGTATTATTCGTGAGATGATAGAAGGTAGTGTTACTTTCGCATGGGCACCTGCATATCTTGTGGAGCTATACAGGGGTTTATGGGCATGCAGGCGAAATCACAAGACTACACTGGATTGTGCATACTTATTACATTGTTGGGCCTATGAGCACATTGTGTGTGTGTGACCAATAGGCCGACCAATCCAGGAGGAGAGACAGGAATGAGAGGAGGGATTCGACGATGGGTCCAGACATAGAGCAAGAGGCAAGAGCCAAAACCGTGATAGATGACGCCTGAGTATTATAGGTAGATGTGGGAGATGGTGACGATTGTGGATATCCGTTGGAGGCCTTACGGGAACTACATGGTGACGGAAGAACATAGCCGAGGATTTGAGGGGTGTAGAGCGATTGAGGTGGATCGCGGGACATAGCCAGTGAGTACGAGAGGATTCCTCTAGATCGCGTGTGGCGACAATTTGGATTTGTTCAGGATATACCCATGGCTCATAGACCATACAGGAGGATCGACACCGAGGCACCATTCTCACCTCCACGACCGACACTTCTAGAAGGACCAGAAGAGACAGCAGCCGATCGCAGGGTAATGGATGCAGGAGTGACAGAGTCTTATAGATTATGGTGGGTAGCAGAGCTGCGAGGTGCACGTGAGAGGGCCGATCATCCTGACATAGTTGTGATTACAGTGGAGAGAGACCACCAGGGTTTAGTTCACCAGCTTCAAACACAGGTGAATGAGACAACGGATTGTTAGAGGTTTCACAGTCATGAGTGGAGAGACTAGAGGCAAGATTCCTCCACGCGAGAGGGCGTATTCGTATGTTACAGGAGAGATTGGTGGATCAGTGGGAGGAACCAATAAAGTGGCACCTTTGAGGATGGAGAGGCCAGGTGAGCGGCGATCGATGATCACCATCGCTACCTGGTTTGGGATGAGGCGGGGGCCTACGTGAATTTCATAGGGGTAGAAGAATAAATAAGGATGCCGACTCACGCTGCGTCGATGATAGAGAAGATGTATTTGTTTAACATCTAAATAAAATGAATATGTATGTTGATTTTGAGGTTATGATAATAATAAGAAATGTTTGTGTTTTGAATGTTTGAATTGGTAAAGGACAAAGGTGAGTGTTATCAATATAAATATGTGAAAAACATTTATATTTTTAAGCAAAACACCACACATGATAGGTTATGGTAGGGGATGGTCGAGCTAACCTTGGGAGACCCCATGTCTCCTAAGTGCTGCCTACATAGCCCATTGCACAAAGCAAGGAGGGGCCTCAGACCGATGTAGTTCTCCCTTAGGACCAGGGAGAGGTGAATTCAGGAAATTTGGTTGTGGTTAGGCAATTTGTTGGTTGGTAAAAATTTTGATATTGGTAGGGTAAGGTTGTTGGAGTTGGTAAGGTATAGGTGAAGCGAGGGTTAGCTTACCCAAGCATTAGGGAACCGTGTCCTAATTAAGGTCAACACATAATCCCATATTCGGGTAAAAGAGGTAAAAGTGTCCCATAGTTGGAAAGAGCTAAACAAACCACGTATTATCATAGGATGAGCTTGAATCCCTAGGTACCTTGCATAGGTGAGAAGTCGATAGGTGAAAAGAGTTGTATAATCACAATATATCGGATATACGTCACGTCCCTTGAGTTTTGTTGTTGTGAAGAATGGTGAGGTGAGGTGGATGGTATAGCTAGGGCGTAGAGGACTTGTTATAAGGTGATTATTCTGATGAAATAGATCCAAACCTAAATAGATGAGTCCATGACTCAAAAGTGCTTTTGAATACTACTTTTATTTTTCTGGATATAGACTGATCGATGCGGGAAGTCTATATGGGATATGCATTTTGTTGTTTCTTGAGGTCTTCACGAAGCTGATCAATGCGAGAAGCTTCTGATAGAGGCTGACTTTGTATAGTTGTCCTTCAAGGGAGTAGTCTACTTATAGTAGCATGATGCGGCTTTGCACATAGCTGTCCTTCGAGGGAGCAGTCTAGTGTATAATAACAGATGCGGCTTTGCACATAGCTATCCTTCGAGGGAGCAGTCTAGTTTAGAGCGTAGTGGTCTAGATGTCCATTTGGCATGAAGCATCTAGTTTTGTAGGAAGTTTGACTCAAGAATATCCCAGAATCATATAATTGAGAACTTGTTATTTTGATACTTTTAAGTCATGGACCAGACTAAAAAGGGGAAGGCATCTTTAAGAGGAGGTGATGATCAAACCATGTGAGCTTGATTCCATTTTGAGATGCACGAAACAAGGTGTATGAGGTGGTAAATGAACTCAAGGGACGAGCGCAAGGTGGATAAGAAGTGATGTAACACTAAATTCAATAGTAGAATGGTCAGAGATGCAAGGCATTAAGGGGTTCAGCTCGGTTTACCATTAAGCGATGCTAAATGATAAGTACCTGATCCGTAGGTGTGAGTGATAATGTAAGGCCCAATCCAATTAGGAGAAAATTTTCCACGTTTGCTCTTTTCTAGTTTGGTTACATGTTGATTCTCTTTGAGGACAAGATCACCAATCTTAAAGGTACGCTCATGAATTCACTTATCATAAGCACGCTTAATGCGCTTTTGATAAATTTGTAGGTGGTCAAGAGCTGTAAGACGATGCTCATCAAGAAGCTCTAATTGGGCTAACCGCTCTTGGTGGAAGGAAGTCATCAAGAGAATATCCTAAAGAGATATTCTGAGAGAAGGAATTTGTATTTCGAGAGGCAAGACAAAGCCTCGGTACCATACACCAGAGAGAATGGTGTGGCATTAGTGGAAGTACGAATGCTGGTACGATAAGCCCAAAGGGCAAAGGGGATGTGATCATGCCATTTTTTCCAGAATTGTTAATGACTTTCATGAGAATTTTGATTAAGGTTTTGTTAGAAGATTCAGCTTGTCCATTTGCTTATGGATAGTAGGGTGATGAGAAGCTAAGTTTGATACCAAATTTGTCACAAAGGTCTTGTAACAACTTATTTTTGAAAGATTTTCCATTATCTGTTATCAGGCGATGAGGAACACCAAAACGACAGATAATGTGATGATTGATGAACTCAACGATTTTTTCTTTTTTGGTTGAAATGAGTGGAACGGCCTCCACCCATTTAGTGTAATATTCGGTTGCCGTGATGATCCAACGGTGATGCTGCAAAGAAGGCGGGTGAATCTCACCAATAAGGTCTAAACCCCATTGTGAGAAAGGCCAAAGATCTCATGTGACCTGTAATGGGTGGCTAGGAGTATGTTGAAGGTTGGCATGTTGTTGACACATAACACAATGCTTAACATATTCACAGCAGTCTTTATTGATAGTAGGCCAATAATATCCTAGGCGAAGGATCCGCTTGGCCATGGCGAGGCCACTAAAGTGTCCGCCACAAAGTCCGTCATGGATTTGTTGGGTGGTATGAGCGACTTCAGCACCGGTTAGACAACGAAGGAGGATACCATCGAAGCCATGTTTATAGAGGAGTCCCCCCATGATGACATAATGAGAAACACTTTTAAGAAAAGCACGTTTTCCATTACTAGTGAGGTCAGGTGGTAGAACAGAGGTTGTAAGATAGTCGTGAAATTGGTGATACTAGATATCCTGCGAATCAGCAGATACATTATTTATCATACAAACATCCGGAACTAAGTAAGATGGGGCAAAGAGTTGTTGGACCAAGACAAATATGTCCGAGTTAGTTGGTGAGGCTAGAATTTGTGAGGCCAAGCAAGCCATAGTATCTGGTAAATTTATTAGTTGAGCGGGGAATGGTTTGGATAGAATAATGAGAAAATAAGGTCAAAAGTGAATCCACGTAATGTTTGTACTTTTGAAGTTCCTCATTTTTACATTGGTAGATGCCAGTAACTTGATTTACTACCAACTGAGAGTCACCAAAAATATTAATAGACTTCACACCTAAGTGTAACGCAACATGGAGACCCAAAACAAGGGCCTCGTATTCCGCTGTGTTGTTAGTGCAGGGGAAATCGAGCCTGAATGAAAGAGGCATAGGTTCACCTTCAAGAGGAATGAGAACAACGCCTACCCCTCCACCATGCTGGCATTTAGATCCATCGAAGAAGAGGGTCATTGGATACGACACATCACTAAGTGAAAGAGTTGCGATGAGCTCATCAGGAAAGTAAAATTGGTAAATTGTTCCCCAGGTAAAGGGGCTTCCGTGAGTTGGTCTGTGATAGTTTGTCCTTTGACTAATTTTTGTGTACAAACTCAAGGTCGAGGTCGGCGAGGAGCATAAGCCATCGGGTGATGCGTTGGTTTAGATGAGGTTTGGCATACATATAATGTATGGGGTCAGTGTTGGTGATGACAAAAGTTTTGTGATTCAGGAGGTAATGTCAGAGTTTGGTGGCCACAAATGATAGGGCTAGGCACAACTTTTCTACGTGTGTATACCTAGTCTCGTAATCCACAAGAGTACGGCTTATGTAATAAATTGCTTGTTCTCGATGCTCAGAGTCATGATGTGTGAGCATGGCTCCTACAAAGATGGTCAACAAGTGGTGGTAAAGGTAAAGGTAGAAAGGGTGATCGTCCTGAGGTGGGACAAGCACGGGTGGCTGCAAGAGATAAGATTTAAGAGCCTCAAAGGCTTGGTGGCACTCCTCACTCCATTGAAAGACAATGTCCTTTTTAAGGAGATGATGGAAAGGTTGACATCGATCCGAGAGTTGTGAAATGAAATGCCGGATAGATTGGAGTTTGCCTTGCAAACTACGTAATTGTTTGAGGTTAGTGGGTGGGGGCATTTCTAGGATAGCTTTGACTTTAGCTGGGTCAACCTCAATGCCACGCAAAGAGATGATAAAGCCAAGGAGTTTTCCCGAAAGGATGCCAAAGACACATTTCTTTGGTTAAAGATGAACACAAAGATTGTAACAAAGATCGAAAATAATGGTTAAAACATCGAGATGTTCATGCGATGTTTGGATTTTCCAAGAAGATCATCGACATAATCCTCGAGGATAGTGTGCATAATGTCATGAAAATATAAGTCATATCCCACCGATATGTCGCACCAGCATTCTTAAGGCGAATGGCATGACACGATAGAAGAAGGTCCCCAGGGGTAATGAAGGTGGTTTTATGTTGATCGGTGGGCTACCAAAATTTGATCAGATCCCGAGAAGCCATCCATGAGAGAAAGCATCTCATGGCTCCTGCAGTGAGATCAACAAGTTGATCAATGCTAGGTAGGGGAAGTCATCCTTTGGGCAGGTGAGGTTAAGGTCCCTCGAAAATCCGTGCATATCATCGAAGTCCCCCATCGCTTTAGTGACATGTATGACATTAGAAATCCATCATGATAGTCAATGGTAAGATGAAAGAAACAGAAAGGAGGCATTGAGCTCTTCTTTCACCAAGAGGCAATGCGTGGATGCATTTTTCTTAGTTTCGTTTAACACGATTTAGAGGAGGTTTTCAGAGTGATGTTATGGACAACAATGTCGGGTTCGATTCGGCATGTCGGCATAGGACCAAGCAAAAGCTTGATTATGGGCATGGAGGAAGGTAGTGAAGGTGGCTTGTTCTAATGCATCGAGAGATTATCCGATCTTTATAATGTGAGGATCATCCTCCGTGTGGATGTTGATTTCTATAGTTGATTCATTTAACAAGTTTGGGTGTCGATGGTAAGGCACGGATCTGAATATAAGAGTCATTCGTGGAGGTAGGGAGGATGGAGTCATCATCCCGCACTCCACAACATTAATTCAAGGTGAATCTTCTTCAATCATATCTAGATGGGGAGAGAAGATGGTTTGGCTATGGATCAATGGGTGCCTTGACTGTACAAGCACATCATTAGGGAAGATATAACATATTATAGGTTTTGAAAGGGGAAGGCCACTTTCTGATAATGTAAGACTTCCCTCATACTCGAATTTGATGCATCTATGTAAGGTGGAGGGAATGCATCCCATAGCCCGGATCCAAGGGTGGCCTAACAATATGTTGTATTGGAATTCTCCCTCAAGGACATAGAAGATTTTCGGGTAAGGTACATGGCCCTACACGAATGTTAAGGATCACGGTGCCTAAGGTAGAAGTAATAACATCGTTGAATGAATATAACATGGTGGGGTTGGCACACATGCAACTAGGAGGGATATTCATCTGTTGGAAGGCTTTGGAAGAGATGATGTTTAGGCTAGTGCCCCCATCGATCATAACACGATGTACCCGGATGTCCCAGACGTAAGCCGAGATGAAAAGAGAGTGGATCAGGATCTTCTACACCAAAGACGACAATTTCTTCTTGAAAAAATCGGTATGTACATCTTGTCAGTATTCAGAGAAGTGGTTGTGGAGGTAGGTTGTTTGGTGAGAGAAGCAACATGGTTGGGTGTTAAAATGGAGGCGACGGGAAAGGTTTCATTAGGTAGGACCTCTATCCCTTGAAGGATCTCAATTAAAGCTTGTCGATGCGATTCAGATGTTTGAATGAGATCATAGAGTGTCATTTTGATAGGAGATTGGTGAAGTTGTTTGATCATGGTGTGGTGGGCAACTCCATCAGAGACGGGATAGGCAGGTCCACGAATGACCACTTTAGGTGGTGGTGCGATCGGGATGGTAGAAGGAGAAAGAGAGGCCACAGGTGTGCTTTCTTTAGCTTTTCCATTGTTTTTCTGACCTCGAGTAGCAATGTTAATCATGTTGATCTCGTGAATACGAGAGGAGGAAGATGGCGGGGATAAGTCATTGCTCTCGAGAGGTGGGGTTGTCAATGATGATAGATTTTGGCGAGGTGGGGACAAGTGGTATAGGAGAAGGGTTCGAAGCTAAAGGCTTCTCTCTCCGTAAATTATCTTTCTTAGGTTGTATATCCGAGATAGGTGACGGCGAAGGATGGCTTTCAAAATCTTTTCATCCTTCTACATCATGTCCTGGTGTGTGATGGTAAGCACAAATTTTAGATTCATCATAACCTATAGGTCGAGGTTTAGATGGATCATAGAATCTGAGTGGGGGTAGGGAAATGGTCGCATCCCCTACCAACATATCAAGGATCTTGGAGTAAGATCCTTTGAGCGGGTCAAATTCAGATGAAGATGAGGCTGTTGATTGAGTAGGTGAGATTTTTGATTGTTTTGGTAATGGTCGGGTATGAGTGGTTCGTATGGGTGGTGATTTAGGCAAGGGACTTTGATGATTGGTTTTAATGAGGCGTGGTTTCTTCTGTGTAGAAGTTATGTTTAGCTAGTTAGATGATGAGGCCCCAAACCGACGTGGTGGTAGGAAACAACCATGGGGAGGAGGAGCAACAAAGAAACAAGTCCTTCGATGATCGAGTTTGCTTAGAGGTTAGCAGGAGTGTAGGTGAGATACTTGGGGTGATGATGTTGAGATGCCCGTGAGTGTCTGTAGGGGTGCAAAAGGTATAGGTCGTGTTAAAGAAGATGTGGGAGGCATGGTGTATTGAGGCAAGGTGGAGGGGTGAGGCCCTAATATAGAAGGTAGGTGTGATGGTGAAGGCTGAAGCCGTGCCTGTCAGACGGTGTGATCGGGAAGCAGGGTTTTAGTTGTGGGCAGAGGCATAGATTGGTCTCGAGGAGATTGGGATTCATCTCCTAGGTGGATTGACGACATTATTTTTGGATAAATCTAACCGTTTAGGTGGGTGTGTCAGGCTGGGAATTGGTGAAGTTCCAAGCATAAGGGAAGGTTTGGTTAGGTTGATAGAAGTGGCTGAGGGATTCGATAGAGATGAGGGGGGTGAAGGTGAGGACATAGGCATTTTGAGCTTTTGTAAACACCTCGGGTATATGGTAGAGGTGTCTGGATTAGTCATCTGCATTTGAGTAGAGTATGGTGTACTCAAACGCTCCCATAAGGCTCATTCTATCTTCTGAGGGATGACACTCTTCACGTGTGAACAGGAACTTTGGTATGGAAGAGAGATGGGTTGTGATTCCGGTCCACTGTGGGTGTGATACAGGGGGTAAATGAGGTGTTGTATCAATGGGTGTTAAGAGGTCAACCGGTCACTGGAAAGATTTAGGTGATGAAGAACTAATAGGTAGGAGGGCATGCTCGAGGGGATCCGTCATGATTAAGGAGTTTGGTGATGTAGGCTCAAGGGGTTTCTCCTCTAAGGATGACAAAAGTGGCAAGCCTTCTTCTTGTTGCAGCAAGAGTGGTGGAAGGAGATGTTTGGGAAATAGATAAGTTAGATAACATCCGCTCACAATCATGCAGGGATGTGGTGTAAGAAGGTTCATTTGTGAGAAGAGAACTCTGGGCGGTTAATTCCTTTATGGGTAAAGGAATAGTGGGACTGTCCTCTTGTCCTGATGAAGGAGAAGGGGGCGAGAATCCCCGCATTGGTGAAGAAGCTTGATTCAGAATTTCCTCAATGGAAGCCCTGGGTTGGGAGTTGAAAATCGCATGGATCTCATGCACACTCTTCTCCTCGGCTGAGGTGTCTTGGTTTGTGTTACTGTTAGATGCATGGTTTGGAAATGGTTTGTTGAAGATTTTTAAATTTCGATTAGCGGGGGCATTAGGATTATCGAGAGTTATATCCCCTGCATCAACCATTTCCTGCACTATGTTTTTCAACATCTTGCAGTTTTCGTGACTATGTCCCTTCACACGATGGAAGTTACAGAAGTCATTTTCTTTATACCAAGAAGGAATAGCGCAGGTGGAATCAAACCCGGAGTGAGGTTTAACATGAGGCAAGGTGATAGCTCCTACTTTAAGCAATTTGTCTAAGATCACACCATAAGTTTCTCCCAAGGGAGTGTAGTTGATGGGCTTGGCTTTATACTTATAGGTGGCTTTCGGCTGGGTATTAGACAGTGCTTGAGATTTGACCGTCACTGCGTGTACTGCACCCTTTGATTTCAAGCAAGCCGATGCGTGAGAGTTGGTGGTGTTGGGTTTGGTGGTAGAGTCTTGGGTCCAAAATTTGAGCTTTTGTTGCGTAACCTCAATTTCTCCTCCTCTAAGGCTCGAATCTCTAGTTTCCGAGCCATAGTAAAGGCCTCATCAAAGGTGCGGAAAGTTTGAATTTGGAGGGTGGGAGAAATGTGTTTAGTGCAGGCCCGCGTAAAGAGTTCGATGAGCTCGGCCTGAGGTAAGGCGTAAGTAAGTTGGTTGATGAGGCCCCGCCATCGTCCAACGAAATCTGCGATAGACTCGTCTTCAAATTGTCGGATGGCATAGAGGTCGGTAATGGATACTTTCTTGGCAATATTGATGGAGAAGTGATCCAAGAAAGATTGGGCTAACTAGTTAAAGGAGAAGATTGAGTGCTAGGCTAAAGCATTGTACCACTCCAAGGTAGGTCCTGATAAGGACATGGGAAAGGTATGGAGTAGTAAGGCATCATCATGAGCAATCAGATAGCAAGCATGTCTGAACGATCGCAAGTGTTGTTGAGGGTCCTCCTTACTATTAAAGTGAGTAAATTTTGGTAATTCCCATTGAGGAGGATATGTATGAAGGGGACAGAAGGATGAATAGGCTCCCGACAAACTTGCTCATATGTCAGGGTGTTACGACTTCCTGAAATAGAAGCCTCAAGATTTTGCATCTTGTCCATCATCTGTTTGATTAAATCATTGGTTGGGTTAGATGATGGTGTTGTCATTGTAAACAGAGGAGGATTGGTCCAAGAGCCACTACTAGACAATGGTGGGATTGAATGTTGATAAGATAATGGTGATGAATGTGTTGGGGCAGCCGAATAAGGGTGTCCTATATAAGAGGTTGAGGCCACCGGATGAATTTGTGGAAATGAAAAGGTGGGTGGAGCTTGTGAGGGAAAGCTCGTGTGTATAGGTGGCAGAGAGAAAGTTATAAAAGAGACAGTCTGTGAGAGAGATGAGGTAGGGTCAGTGGATGGTAGTGATACGTGGGGCCCCAGATTAACGAAAGGAAAGCCAATTGGTGTAGTATGAACCACCAAAGCTACTGAGCTAGGAGATGGGGCTAAGGATGAAGACGGTGAGGTGGAGTTATTAGGTGGGGAAGGGGCTAAGTGAGTGGCGATACTAATAGGCATACCAATGAGGAGCTGACCATCGGGTGTACGGTCAGGGGTATGAGACAAATAATATTGTACGGTGCTAGGATTAGCATCCAAAAATTTGGCAAATTCCTTATCTCCTACAGGGATCGTGGGAAAATTATTGGTATCCGTAGGATCCCCATAGGATGTGAAGGGGGTGACTCAGGAAAAGGCACGGAACAGGCATGTGAAACCATGTCTACAACTTGTTTCGGTGATAACAACCATGGACAAGAGGACACAGCAGGGATTTAATCAATCCGGAACAAAAAACAACAAAATGTTGGAATTGATAGGTTGCTGGTTTGTCAAGAACTGTTAAACACAGTAACCGATATCGGTCAGATAACCGATGTCGGTCAGAATGTAGCGATCGGCCGCTTAACCGATGTTGCAGTAGATGGGACCGTGTCGGCCACCGTGTGAAATCAAAGAGAGGATGTAAGAAGCTGTTGGTTTGGGGATAACAATGCTTAATATACCTACCAAACTGTCTTGAAGTGATCACTGAAACAATGTATGACAGAGAAACAGAACTAAAAAACAAGCAAGATGCACAAGAAAATCAAGAGACTAACCCTAGGATTAGTTTTAATCACTTTGGGCTTATGCCTTAGACGCCAGATGATGTCAATCCTAAACAAGAGACCTAAGGGAGATGTCAAGTTTGTTTTGGCTCATAAGGCTACCTCAATCGGGCGGAGGAATACCGCGGGAAGGGGGGATGTTTGAGCTGTTGTGTTGATTATGATGTGATTTGGTATGTGTTGTGCAGTGAGAGTAAGATTAATTTCTCGTCAATACCATGGATATCACCCCACGTGTACGACCTATTACTTAATCTACGTTCACTAGAATTAAAACAACAAGCAAGAATGTGATGCACATGTTTTAAACCCAAATCAAAAATGATATTCGATGAAGCAAAGAAGATGACTTTCACTAATGCAAAGATGTGAAAGAAAAACAAATTCTTTTACCAAAATGACAAAATATTTTGTGAATATTTAGAAGAAAGAAACAGCAAGTGTGCTCCCTATATGAAAGCAAGCAAGAAAGAAAGAAACCCGAAAAGGGTCCCACCAAGCGTGCCAAAATGTTTCACATGAATTTGGTTCTAGAATAGAGTTGCTTCTATCCTTTCATTCTCTTGAGAAACAGATAAGGGTTAGGGCTAGGAGGAATACCTGTTGAGTGTTGGGAAGGTGTGCGCATACCGTAGAGAGATCAGATCGATTGTGAAGAACTCCTTTTTGTCTAGGAAGGACTACCTGTAAGTAAGAATACAAGACCACCAGATCTTAGTTAGACAATAAGTGAGGGAACTGCCTTAGGCCCAGGAAATATGAGACTTCCTTTCGAAGGTGGTCAGTTCCCCTTTTAATATGAATTAAAGCAAAATGATAACAAAGAACTACAAGATACTACTTACTGGTTCCTGATGAAGATACAGGTCCAAGGAATGTGGTGGTGATAAAGTAAGGCTTAGTTGGGATGATCCGTATTGGAAAGCAAGCCGATGAAGCTATCCTCAGTCTTTTCCAATGCTTGAACGAGTGTGACAGTGATATAGTTGTTCGATCTACGGTCTTGGGCTCGATCCTCTTCTCTGCAACCTCTTCTCTTTTTCTTCTCTTGCCAAATGAATTCTCGGATCCTCTCTTTTTGGTTGGGGGAGGTCATTAACAGGGAACCAATGGCAGTTACGTAACCGACGGCGGTCGAGTAGGAACCGATGTCGGTTAGGTCAAAGTGGCTATTTTTAGTAAAATAGCCAACTTTCCCTCCTTTTCTCCCGAGGGATCAGTTGTGGGCTTGGTCAAGTCATTATTAGGCTCGTTTTGGTGCGGGTGAGGGGTGATGAGTCATGGGTGTGAGTCTAGACCAAGTCATAGGTCTTAATTAGGTTGGTTTAGGGTTAGGGCTAGGTCATGGTGAGGTGGCGAGGTGAGGTGGCAGGGTTGGAGATGTGGATTTATTAATTATAAGGTAATTAATAAATAATTAAGTGTGCAAGGTTTAGGTGGTGAGGTAGGGTTAGGTTGTGGGACAAGATGCGGGGTACAGGGTCGTAAGACCCAAATTTGGTGTCTACAAATACATTAACACCAAATCCATGGGCTATAGAAAACATTGTTTAAAATCAATCAAACAACCATCCAGTTCTATGAAAAATTGAGGACGTTGCCCTCAAACCCCTAACGAAGGAACCACTCACAAACCCTAGACAAGAGGGCTTTTCAACCCTTCCGTAACCCAATACAATTCTAAATCATGAAAACCAGACAACACATTTCCAACATTGAGGAGCATTTTTTGTACACACATCATGTGATATGCTCATTTGCAATATATCTATCCTTTTTTGAAACAACCTTTGTAATGATCATTTTGTCCTCTTGCGTTAAAGAGGCGATTTCTCATCTTGTGTGGAGGGTATCATAAAAACAAATGTGTCATGGCCACATTTGTGGAACCACTACGAAATTGGGAAACCAATGGCTTATTTGAATTAGATATTTTCTTTACCAAATGATGTCCTAATTTTAAGGTACATGTTGCATCTACGTGTTCTTACTTGTCGACATATTGAAGAAATGCACCCTTTTTCCCTAGACAAGTTCTGGGATTGACCTTCATTATTTAAATAGTGTTTAGGCCAATGAATCAATGCTTCAATTTTTGCCAAATCCTCGTTGCTTTTCTTTGGAAGTTATGGTTCTAGATATTGTTTTCAAAGCAATTAGTTAATGATGAAATATTTGATGGGAGTTTTGTACAAAGATATTCCCTAATGGGTTACCTTCCAAATTTGTTTTTCTAAACCCAAGTCTGGTAATGAATTTACTTTTGATAATTCCATTAGTTGTTCAATTTGTACATCTTTCACTATTGTCTTCTTCTCGAGGAAAGAGCTCGAAATAATGATATTTTGAGTTGTTCACTTTGTAATTTCTAGAAATTTCCTTTGCATGCATACACTCTTTCGGGGAAAGAATAGCTTGTTGATATATACTATTACTTTTTCTTGCATGTATCCTTTAGAATTTATCAAATGTGCTATTATTATTTCCCAAGTTGACACAAGGGCCCTTGTGCTCGTTGTAATATATTTGATACAATAGTGGACTTGTGCTCCTCTACATGAGTGAATATTTGATGTTGTTAGTTGGAAAATGTTCTCTTCGTGTTTTTGGGAAGGACCTTGTTAGATATTCATGTTTGTGGTAGAGATCACACTTGAAGGGAATATTTTTGGAATCAATTAGTTTATCACATTCAATCACTCCTAGACTTGTGAAGGACCTTGCTAGATGTTCATGCTTGTGGTAGAGATTGTACTTGAAGGGAATATTCTTGTAATCAATTAGCCGCTCACATTCAATCACTCCTAGGTTCAAAATTACTCTACCATAGAGGGGTTTTCCATATCTATTAACACAAATGCAATCATAGTTGAGAACACCTAGACTTTTGGTGATTTATAAGGTAGTGATGTAACGCTTATTTCACTAAATTGGGACTTATTCCAGTCCCAACAGTGAAGAAATTTTTAGGAGGGTTTCCCTTTGTACCTAATGTAATACACAGTATTTTTCAAACTGTATGAAAAATCATTTCTACTCCAAACCTTTTCTAGGTCTCTTATTGCTATTCCCTTGACTATATTGCAATGTTCCTTTCCCCAAGTGAGTCTTGGATTCAATACGGTCGATATTTTTTATTGAATCTGTTGATATATTTTAACATCAACAAAAATGAGTGTCGGACCAGAATCTCAGTTCACAGTATGGTGATAATAATTTTATAAATTCTGATAGGCCACCTCGTAGGTTGACAACTTTCATACCGAACCTGAATGACATCTTCCTATTGTATGTTTTGTTTATCCCATATAATAGGTCCTCCATATCCAAAATAAGTAAATAACTCTCTCATTGCTACATGTAGGGAAGTAAGCAATTTTTATTTTCACACCATGATATCAATTACAACCAATTGAAATAAACAATATTTTAGCTTACGGCTTACATGAGTTACCAATTGAGATTGCGTCTTGGATTACACCGAATTTACACACTGTTGGATCCGTTGATGCAAGAGCTATTTCAAATAAACAATCATCAATTCATGATCTATTTATTCCTATTGAAAATGTGAGCATAATCTATTTGAAATAAACATTAATCAATTCATAATCAATTTCATGCTATGGAAAACTTAACTGGATAAACATAGTGGTGTCTATGGTGATATGGTAAGTACAATATCAATTATTCTCTGTCTTATAATTCAAATTTAGTGCTCGTTAAGCTACTCTTATATTCGTCGAAACACCCTTCAGTGGAGAACAAGTCCTCAGCTATTGATGAGGATTTGTGACCACTAGGCTATGCCATCATTGATCGAACTACACTTATGGGAAACCTTTAACAAGACTAGCAAAGTGTTGCTTTACATACATATGAGTTGGATCAAGCTGTAAGTAGTTTTGTTTATGATGATGTTGAAGACAAAACAATTTTAATTTAATTTAAGTAGTCAGTATATAGCAGTGAATCGGTGAAACATTGCAGAGAGTATGCAGTTGTAAATCAACGAGATATTGATGAATGTAAGGTTTTTTAGTCAAACCATTTTTGTATTGAACATGGATGCTTAGAGTCCACTAAGCTCTATATAGTTCGTTTTAAATTGTTATCGTAGCTTACAAATGGATTTCCTTAAACTTTTCTTCGACCCTAAGCCAATCATATAAACTAATGTTTATTAGTTATCGTTTCCTATAAATTTGTGGGCCTTATAAATAATTTTGTTGTAAAATACACATGGATATCATATCGTTTCCTATAAATTTGTGGGCCTTATTAGTTGTCTACATAATCATTTATTTTCTTATAAATTTGTGGGGCTTATTAGTGGTTTTTTTATAAATTCACATGATTAACATACTTGGATCTGATGGTGTTTTCATGGCCATTGTGCCCGCATCCTCCACATCTATCATTTGAATCTGTAAAAAAAATAACTTTTTAAAAATAATTGAAAACCATGGCAATTGAAGATAGAGCTCATTAAAATTATTTATAAAATTATTGAAAGTAAATCACCATGTTGAATTGGTTGTGTAGTGTCACGATGAAACAATTGTACATCAACTTTTATAGCTTTGTGGTTGTCTGCATAAATAATAATTGTATAAGTAGCATATTTAGGTTAAAAGCCATTAAACAAAATCACTTGTTGAAGTTGTTTTCGGAGACAAACCTTTCTTCATATGAGAATAATAATGTTTCAGAAACATCGCTTGACTATGTGTCTCAATAATAAAAACAACAGATAGTTTGAAATCTACCAATACATGGAGAGTGATATTGCGCCGTAAAGCACTAGTACTAGAGAATTTAGAACAACATCAAGTGAACATCTCAGCCCAGAACTCATACGATCTTTCGTAAAGAAAAGGATGGATGTTTCCTTGTAGGCCAATTTCACTTGCAGTTACCAATTTTTGTGGCAGTTTCTCCATCTAATCTATAATGACCTCTTCTCTATAATCATCATTATTGTCATAGTTTGTGCACAAAAGATATTATGTACATAAGACACAAAATTTTGAATATCCTGTTGCTATCGTAGATTCTGTAGCATCCATCCAAAATTGATACTCCAATGTCTTTAACCTTTTCCATGTATCTTTGTATGGTGTCGCTTAACATTTTTGAATAACTAATTGGTATTAGAACAATAATAATACAATCCAACACACTGGTTTCGATAACTATTAGAAGCTCCATTATGACATCAAAAGAAATATCACTGGCCAAATTACAAAAATCAGCGATCACACATTCAACATTGAAAGGATTAGTTGAAGGAATAGTTGATAAAGTTGATGGAAGCTGGAATGGATATGCACATTTACAAGAAAAATTGTTTGAGACTTTCACCCTTGCTAGTATATTTCCTTCCAATGACATCACATAGTTGTCTAATATTGTCTGAGCTCATGACGGGAAGAACTTCTACCTCATGATCTTTTTCCGTTTTGCCATTTTTTCCCCAATATGGGAATCAAATTTTCTTTTTCCATTGCTCTCTTCACCCAACAAGTATAGACAACTGGTGGTAGTGTGATTCATGCAATTTAATTTTTTGATTACATTGGATTCACTGCAGGATGTTAATACAATATTATCCAGATGCTTATTTCTCAAATAATGTAAATTTTTTTCTCATTTTGTTGTCTCCTTTTATTCTCCGAAGTAAGAATCAAATGTCTCTGCTATTACACTAGCCTCAAAAGACCCAATTGATTTAGTATTCCTTTTCAACCCATGCAATTTTGATTTAGATGGGTCTATCTCTAATTTAGTCAAATATGTTCACCTCAACATAGTAAACAACTTGGCATGTTTTGGAGGTGAAAGAAAACCTTTTCTATGCAAGAAATGAAAAACAAAATATGTTTTTTTGTTTCTATACAATTTTCTGAATATTGTAAATATACCATTTTGAATGTCTTCTGCATTTGAACATCTAGTTTTGTTTAATCTGTTAGAATCCCCAAATTCCAACCATATTTTAAACATGAATATGGTCCGCTATTTATGGAGGCATGCATTTCCTATTTCCTGAACAAAGAAACATCCAACTCCATATCTAGAATAAGACACTTATTGTTTTCAAAGTTGAAGTGTTCCACCTAGACACGCATAGTGTCCCCAAATCAATAACTTCTAACAATAGAACAATACCAACTTCCTTGTGATTGTCATCTATAACAAAAAACAACCACAAGTTGACGTGGTAGTTTTCAGGTGAATTAAGTTCCATAAACCATTCCTCCTCTCTTTTCTTCCAACAAATACCGCATGTGATGAATGAAATTGATCTGAATGGAGTGCGAACAATGGAAGACATTTTACCTATATGTAGAGTAAAATACATCAATAATTAGGTCATTTCCAAACTTTAAAGTGTTTTTCTCACATTGTCATATTAAGGAATTTAAATAGTACCCTAGCGGACACCAACTTCTAGATTTCTTTACTATCTATCATAACAAAGTAATTAACTTAATGGTTAATGATCGCTAGGCTTCGATAGGACATCTTATGTATCATTCAACTGGTTACAATAATTCATATTTTTGGATCAAATCAATAATAACAGAATTATTCTAAAATTTTGAAATCTAATTATGATGCATTGAAAGATATGAAACCATTTGCACCTTTTGAAAGTATTACATATGATTCGGACAAGCCATAACATTATATAGATGACATGATATGAACGTTAAAAAATACACACTTTAGTGGCAAATAGACTTCTAGTCAACATATAAAAGAACAACCTAAAACAAATTTAAAGCCATTTACACCTTTTTAATGGCATTTCAAAGAGAGGTTACGGTAGCTTGGGATTTTTTGTTTTATAATACTATGTGATTTATGTGTATATCGGTCATACTGTAGTAGTGAGGATTAGATGCTTGTAACAAGACTAATGAGCATGTTTAAAGGATAGCGGTCAAAAGATCTAATGTTTGGTATTTTGAGGAGAGTATTTGAGAAATAAATCACATTAACAAAGTTAGTGATATCTCATCATTTTTTGTTATATAAGACAATGTGAAATATATGTTTATTGGACATACTTTATTCATTATGTCTAAATGTTTATAACTACTCTAAGTATGATATGTTAAGCGTAGAGATTGGTGGGAAATTCCACAACAAGCTATTAAAAATAAATGGGAAAGATTACGCTTTTCCTAAACGTAAGTATGGCCCTCTTCATAGTAGCCGATTTTGTGGAAACACTACTCTATAAGGTCACGATGGGTTAAACCTATTTGAGAAAAGATTTGATTATTAACAATGTTTTTTGAGTACCACTACAACAAGGGTCTATTCTCTCTTACTCTGACTATAAGTTAGATTTAAAATACTAATTGAAGAAATTTATTCCAAATTGTTTGAACTTATGTTAACTTATTTATAGTGTCAGTCTTCTTAGGCTACAAACATTTACTGTCTATACACTTTTGGCTCGTATCCATACTAAAACAAGTGCTACACTATAAATCCTCAAATAGGGATCAAGCCATATGTATTGTCCATAAAATATATTGTCTCAGAAGAAATTGGGAAACCAATGGCTTATTCGACCGAGATCTTTTCTTTACCAAATGATGTCCCACTTTTAAGGTACATGTGATCTACATGTTCTTACTTGTTACATATTGAAGAAATGCACCCTTTTCCCTAGACAAGTTTCCGGGGTTGACCTTCATTTTTAAATAGTGTTTAAACCAATGAATTAATGCTTCATTTTTGTCAAATCCTGTTGCTTTTCTTTGGAAGTTTCGGTTCTAGATTTTTTTCAAAGCAATTAGTTACTACCGATGAAATATTTCATCTGAGTTTCGCACAAAGATAATTCCTAATTGGGTTACCAAATTTGTTTTTCTAAACCAAAGATGGTAATGAATTTACTTTTGATAATTCCATTGGTTGTTTGATTTTGACATCTTCCACTATTGTCTTCTTATGAGGCGAGAGCATGGAAATAATGATATTTTGAGTTGTTCACTTTGTAATTTGCTACAACTTTCCTTGCATGCATATGCTCTTTGAAAAAGAATAGCTTGTTGATATATACTATTACTTTTTCTTGCATGTAGCCTTTAGAATTTCTCAAATGTGCTATTATTATTTCCCTTGTTGACACAAGGGCCCTTGTGCTCGTTGTTGTATATTTGATACAATAAGCGGACTTGTGCTCCTCTACATGAGTAGATATTTGATGTTGTTAGCTGGAAAATGTTCTCTTTGCATTTTGGGAAGGACCTTGTTAGATTTTCATGTTTGTGGTAGAGATCACACTTGAAGGGAATATTTTGGAATCAATTAGGTGCTCACATTCAATCACTTCTAGACACTCTCGGGAAGGACCTTGCTAGATGTTCATGTTTGTGGTAGAGACTCGCATGAAGGGAATATTCTTGTAATCAATTAGTTGCTCACATTCAATCACTCCCAGATTAAAAATTACTCTACTATAGAGGGTTTTTCCATATCTATGACATAAATGCAATCACGGATTGAGAACACCTAGACTTTTGGTGATTTCTAAGGTAGTGATGTAATGCTTATTTCACTAAATTAGGACTTATTCTAGTCTCCAATAGCTAAAACAATATACTCAATATTGGAATCCGATATTGCTATTTTTGGATTCCAAAATGTCAAATATTGGAATTATCTGCACTCCAAAATCGCACATATCAGATTCCAAAATTGCACATATCGGATTCCAATATCACATATATTGGAATCCATAATCATATATATTGGAATCCAAAATCACCTATATTGGAATTATATGTACTCCAAAGTCCCATATATCAAAATCCAGAAAATCAAATATTGGAATCCATTATATGGGTTGGCGTCCACTAGCCATTATTTATGATTTGTTATGTACAGTAACATGTTTCTGTTTTATAAGTCCTAAGAAATTACGCTTTGACCATTATTTATGCTATGTTATGTACAAAACATGTTTATGTTTTATAAGGGCTAGCGACCGCTAAGCATTATTTATGGTTTGTCTTAGTGAAGCTCCAAAAATAATTTCGAATTCAGCTTTTGATCAAATATCATCCGAACATCTTCTCATCCTTCAATGGTCAGTAATAAAGGCAACAACGTGGTGTTAAATTTGACGTTCGTTTAGATGTTGTTAAATCATTTTTATCCATAAAATAGTTGCAAATCTTTGAAATAACCGTCACATATGACTTGCATATTTTAGATATGACACCAATTTTTATAGATTATTTATATATTAATTATATTAAAAATATTAAAAACAATCAAGTATATATAGTATAATTTAATATTTATTTTATGAACACTGTAAAAAAATACTATTTTACAAATTTTCAAGGGCAAGTTTTTCCAATAATTCACCATAGAAGAAGTTATTCAATCATATTTTCATCTTATAATCAATGAAAATATAAATCCTCCCAACTTATATTTCGACAATCTCAACATTATAGAATAGAGTTACGTAGTACATTCATAATAACATATGAATGTATATATTATTCGCAATGTTAAGCATTACAATCATAACAACATTATGAAAAGATAAATAGTTATTTATCATTTTCTTGCTCCAAGTATTTGATGCCCTCTACCACATTCAATTCCTGAGACACTATTTGTGATTTTTTTGTACAAATCAGCCATCAACCATTTATCTTTTGTACAATATTTGCATTTTCTTTTCATACCCACCATAAAATTTTCAGGAGGGTTTCCCTTTGCACCTAATGTAATACATAGAGTATTTTTCGAACTATATGAAAAATCGTTTCTACTCCAAACCTTTTCTAGGTCTCTTATTGCTATTCCCTCGACTATATTGCAATGTTCCTTTCCCCAAGTGATTCTTGGATTCAATACTGATCGATATTTTTATTGAAGCCCATTGATATCTTTTAACATCAACATAAATGAGAGTGTCAAACCAGAATCCCAGTTCATAGTATGGTGATAATAATTTTATAAATTCTGATAGGCCACCTCATAGGTTGACAACTTTCATAATGAACCTGAATGACATATTCCTATTGTATGCTTTGTTTATCACATATAACAAGTCCTCCATATCCAAAATAAGTAAATAACTCTTATCATTACATGCAGGGAAGTAAACAATTTTATTTTCATCGGCCACATATCAATTACAACCAATTGAAATAAACAACATGGAACCCCAAAGATAATTATAAGTGATTGTGATCCTATTTTCATGAGTAATTTTTGGATGAATTATTTGCATGTTTGTGTACTCACTAGCTCACGCTCATCTTACCATCCTTAAACCGATGGGAAAACATAAGTGGTTAACAAATTCTTAAAGGGGTATCTAAGTTTTTTTGTATTAGATAAGTAAGAACATTGGATTAAATGGCTACCACTTGCGAGTAATGGTGGTATAACACATCTTTTCATACCTCTTCTCAAATGACTCGCATTTTTAGCATTATATGGTTACTATCCACCATCTATCACTTCTTCTTTGAGGGTGCAAACTAAGGTCAGAGATGTTGAGGAACACATTCAACATCAACAACAAGTTTTGGCTGGTTTGAAGGAGAATTTGGCATAGGCACAAAACCAAATGAAGCAACATGAAGAACAACACCGTAGTGAAAGATATTTTTGAAAATTGGTGACTAAGTTTTTGTACATCCGTATCCTTACAAGAAGATGTCCGTGAAATAACAGAAAAAGAAAAAATAAAACAAACTTGCTCCTAAATATTATGGTCCTTATTAGGTTCTACAAAAAATTGGAAGTGTTGCTTATAAACTAGAGTTGCCTCAATCTTCATGCATACACCCAATATTCCATGTTTCCTACATTATCTTCATGCATACACCCAATATTCCATGTTTCCTTCTTGTAGAAGGATATTGGAAAAAAATTTGCATCCCGTATAGAGCAACCAAAACTTGATGAGGAAGGAAGAATCATTTGGAGCGCAGAGAAGATTCTCGCAAACACGTAGTAAGAGGTTCATAACTAGAGACATTAAGGAATATTTGATCAAGTAGAAGAATCTAAGCATAGAGGATGCGACTTGAGAGGATGAAGGTTTTCTTCAGCAACATACATGATTATTCAACATTGAGTATCGTTGTCTACTCAAAATTCCTCGCTCTTAAAGAAAGTGAACTTTCAAAAAAATTTTGAGTTTTAGTGTCTTCTCTCGTTGTGCTAAAATTGTTGAAGGTCGTGAGATTGAGAAAATCGTGCATTTTTGGGTCATTTTGTGTGATTTTTGGGCTTCTGCACTAACTTTTGTCCCAACTGTCCCAAGTTCAAAAGTGCATTCTATTCCCGATCGGCCGAAATCCCAGAAGTTGTTCCATTTTCGGGCCCGTCGGAACTTTTCGTCCCAACTGTCCCAAAGTCAAATCGGGCAAGCTGTTCCATTTTCACCAAACACCGAACCGCACAGACTTTGCACTTTCATGTTCCAAATGTCCCAAGTCAAATCGTGCGCAAAGTTGTTCCATTTTCTACTAAACACCAACCGCTGCAGACTCGGAACTTTTCGTCCCAAATGTCCCAAGTTCAAATGGGCCTTTTGTTCCATTTTCTACGAAACACCCGAACTGCAGATTTCGTGGTTTCGTCCCAAATGTCCCAAAATGCATTTCAGTGCTGCCTTCTCCCGTTTCGCCCGAACTGACGCCGAGTCGCGTGTTTCACGCATTCGCGTCTCACATGTCCCAAAACCAAGTGCCATTCATACTTAGTTTTTCCCGCTCTACCCGAATATGTTGCTTGTCAAATTGGTAGATATGAATTTAATGCGCATTCATGGCCTTTCTCTCTCCTAAATGGCTATATAACGGGCATCCTCCCTTTGCATTTTTTGCACTACTTCCATGCTATCTTTTACTCGAACCCTCGCAATTTGAAAACTCCGTGCGTGTATCCCCTCCCCTCTCGTAATTCCTTTCCGAAGTCCTGGGTTTGCAGCCTTTTCCTCCTAGCCTACTATCAATATGAAGATCAAGTTTCGTGGACAGAACAAATTTCTCCACTTGAGTCGCGTGCTCACAATATCGGGGGACAATGGCTCGACATCTTGACTTCGGCGATTTTGGGCGAGGGTGGCGGATGCAAACCCTACACCAATGGCACAAATGATTCACGATAGCGGTTTGGCTTTTGCTGGAGGTTTCCCGATCTCTGTATTAAACATGCGCTGATACTGTGCTTTCGTGCGGAGCTCACTTCGACCCTGTTTCCAGTGAATTAACCAATATACATAGGAACTCATCGCTAAAGCCGGGACGTGCGCCATTAGCACTCAAAGACCGAGAATCCAGAGATGGATAATGCCATAGTCATTTCCGGGATCAAGCACAGGGCCTGTTCAATCAAGAAAGCGACAAATACAAGGCACGAGTGGCGAAGTCATGGCTTAAAAACCCTAGGAAGGGAGCCTCTCGCCTGTCCAAAACCCTTTTCTGGGCAGATTTTAATGAAGAATTGTCCGACTTCATAATTCTGCTGGCTCGGGTTATGGGTTTGCCCTCTACCAATGAATTTCACTGGATGTGCCCACTAATCAGCATGGTGTGCGAGGGACGTAAAATATCAAATGGACAGAGATCATTAGCATGAATTTGGGCAGAGCAACTCAGTCCAGCGCGGCAAAGAAACGAAGAAGTTCTACATGACTTCTTACTCTCGATGTATACCCGGCACACACGGCAATGGTTTGGTTTTTCCTACATTGATGCTCACAAAGATGACCCAGTGTATGCCTACTACGCCTGCAGCTTCACCTGAGACCAGCAATCAAAATTTCTGTAAGGGTCAATGATGCTTTCATCATGTACGTGGTCGATCGCTTGAAGGTGATATGCGAGAAGGTTTTCTGGGATGAAGCCATGAACCCGATATCGCAATATGGTGCTTATTTCATCCAATGTCAGAAATTTTCCTATATCGCTTCATTGCTATGAGAGCACCCTCTGCAGCCTTCCCATGTTCTGTAATGATAAGATGGCTTTGATCGAAGTATGCAGTAGTTGGAAAATCGCAGTAACCCGCAGGGACAAGAAGATTTCGTTTGCACTTTCCCATCTCTTTGGGAAATTACACTTGTAAAACAACCCTGGGACGCATTACAGTAACATGAGAGAGCCCTGGGTTCCTATCATGTCCATTTCTTCAAGCCAAGAACTTTCTTCGACTTCAAGAAGTTCATTGAGCAAGAACATCAAGATAATCTACCATCATAGGCGTATACGTAAGACTACCTGGCCGATGTGCGCAGATGATTTTGAGGCCAGAGAAGGCATTGTGGCATGTTCTCCCGCATTGATCCAAGAACTCGGCTTGTACTCAAGTTCCCGAAGGACTCTGTGATGACAATTCTTATCTATACTCATATGAGTATGACAAAGCAGTGATTAATCACACTCCCTCGAGGACTTGGATTGGAACAGAAAGAAAAGATGATCTCGCCGAGATCTTGCTCCAGCCTTAGTCGACTAAGGTCCGGTTTGACAAGAAAGTTCGAGAGCTCAAAAGGCACTCGAGAGAATCCTCTTCCAAGGATGTTTCAATGCCAAGAGAGAGACATCGGTTCCTCGTGTCGAAACACCAAAGGCAAACCCCACTCCGCCTCATCAATACAAGGACTCGCAGCTTCCACTCCTTCTTCATCCACTCAAGTGTACCAAGAAACTCAAGGAGGTTAAGAAGGAGCCTCGTGGAAAGTGACCCTCAAAGAAAGTAGGCAGAGTTACCTATGGGACAAGAGAACATCATTGTTCTCAGTGAAAGTGAAGAAAGCAAAGTACCAACTCCCGCAAGTGCTCTCGAAGATCCAAATTGATAAAGATAAAGAAATCCAGAAAGCACCGAGCTTTCAGTGATGTTAACTCTTCCGCCACACCCCAAGTGCCCCACTCACCTCTCAACTTGAGTCAACAGCCTGCATGCACCTTGAGCATCATGAGCTCTCTGCCTCTTGGTCCCCTTGCCCCTCCCGTTGATTCCTCTTCCTCTTTTTAGGTGCAACCTTTGGTTGACAAAAGGAAGAGGAAATTTTCCTCTCAAGCTCGTGACCAAATTTTGATGCTGTTGTAGCCTTGTTGGGCACCACTCCTTCTCGTGCCAAGAAAGCCAAGGTTACCTCTAGAATAGTGTCTGATGCTCAAGGTCAGCAATTCCTGGAGATTGCTAAGCCTACAATGGATAAATCAGAGCAGGACTTGCAGGTATCTGACTTAGAGCTCTCGAGAATCCCAATGGGAGAGTCTACCCCTGAAGGTGAAATTCACAACCTCCAGGAAACAGTCACAAGAGTCATTGGGAGGGTAGAGAAAGGGCAACAAACTATTGAACAGTTGGAAGAACAGGCCCAAGTTCTCACAGGTTTCATCAAGTCTCTTTTGTCTAAGGACAAAGTTTTGGACCCTACCCCATTGACTACTCTCCCACCTCCTGTAATTCTAAGCCAAGATGAAGTGCAGAGTATTAAAGATATGCACAAGTATTCTGTCTATGGCAGAGCTATTGAAGCCCTGGTGGATGACATGCTTGTTGCTGGATTAAACTTCATCAATGAAGCTTTCAAACTCCACGAAAAGGTGAACAATGTGCAACTGAAGCTCTCCTCCACTATCAATATCGTGGATAAAGAGCTCAAAACTCTGGAGCAAGCCAGACAAGAGACCCTTTGACTCATGGGACAGGCAGATGAGAACATTTTGTTGGCAAGTAAATTCTTTGATGATGCAAAGGATAATCTATCGAAATCGTGGGTCTACAAGATGGAGTGGAAGATCAGAGTCCTGGAGGAGGCTTTGGGAGAATCAAGAACAATAGCCAAGCGTAAGGGCGAAGCTTTCAAGACACTCGGGTTGTCTCGCTTTCAAAGATATACACCGCCATTTTCAAGATGAAACTTCTCGTGTACTCCTTTCTGCAAGAAATCAAAGCTCAATTCGTGAGCTTTTGTCAAAGATAACTGCTCAAGGAAAGTTCCATCTCCAAAGAAAAATGAAAGAGATCTGCTCCTTCAATCTGCCATCAAGAAGCAAATAAAGATTATCATACTCATGTCGAGTTTGATAAAGAGATGGAAAAGTGTCCGGGATTTTGGACTCGCCTCACGACTAACACGCGTCTCCCTCGTAAGGGTAGATATAGCCGAGGCGTTAAAGAAATTGTGCAGCGGATTCTCAAGTCAGTGGGTCCTCTCGCTGACCGCCATTGTCTTCTTCTCCTTATTCTTTTTCTCTTTCTTCCCTTTCTTTTTCGCTTTTGTATGAAGTTGAGGTACTATGATTGGCGGTCCTTAACTATTCTTTAGTTAAAAGAAACGGTTACAAAGAGTAACTGATTTGTAAGCTATATAATGGCCTTCTTTACGCCATTCTAAAAGAGGAAGAACTTGGCTTATTTTCTGAAAAGTGTAAATAGATTATAAAGAAATCAATACAGAAGGACTTTTCCATTCTTTGTCTATCTGATCTCTGTTATTCCTAGGCTTTCATTTATTTTCTTTGTGAAGATCATTTGTCTCAAGTTCGTTAGTCTTACCGATTGCATACTCTTCAACTTTGCAAGCACGGTGATCTTGTATAACCAAGAAGGAACTTTGTGTCCTTGATTAATGAATCTGTGTTATGTTAAGAAACTTTGTGTTCTAAGCAGATGTTATTTACAGAACTTTGTGTCTTTAAATTCCATCTTATTTATTCGATACAAATGATCTTGTTTCAATTCACTGTGACTTTCGCATACATAAAGAATTACTCTGATATCTATAATTCTGCATGTTGCCTTTCTGCTCTTTCCCGTACTCTCATTTCCTCAGTCCTTTTGTAATTGATGATCTTCATAGAAAACACTTTCGTGATATCCAAGTTTAACCAACAAATCATGTCTTGTACATTTGTAAATAAGTTCATTTCTGAATAAGGGAACCTCTCCCATTAAAGAGGAGGGACTTCTTGTCCCTCGATTTATTGCTCTTCGTAAATTCCTATCCGACGACCAATAGTTTTTGCAACACCCGGGAAAATCACATTCCAGCTTCTACAATTTTTGATCATCCTTTGATCCGGTGACTGCGTTTTACTCGAGGGAGAAGGGCCCTTAGTATCAAGACTCTCGAGTTTCAGCTTTTGGAGCTAAGCAGGGTTTTCTTTCCCTTCAACGAGAGATAAGAACTTGCCTCGACAAGCACTCCACCTGTTCAAGACAGAACTCCCACGGGTGGTTTTTCTTCAGAGCCAGCTAGCCCTAATCTTCAAGCTTTGATTCTTGGCCGTGTGCGGTCCCTCTCCAAGCCGTTTTTCCAAGAATGGCGGCACCATTACCATGGGGTCATCGTGTCGGGCCCTCGGCCCTTACTCAGCCTTTCAGCATGAGTTACCCGTGAGGTAACCGGAAGAACTTCTCTAAATTCAAAGGCGATGGCAAAGTGCATCCCGATGAACACATCGCAGCCTTCATTGTTACATGTGGAGTTCTCGGGGAGTCAAACATGAAGACATCTCCGTAAGGTTTGTTCGCTGAGACGTTACAAGATAATGCCGCTGATTGGTTCTACCACCTTTCGGCCGGGCGCTATCACCGAGCTCGGGACACAATGAGAACTCGGCCTAAAACCGTTTCAAGCCAGAAGATGTACATGCCTTGCTAGCCCAAATCTCTTAGATAAAGAAAGATTCACAAGAGCCCATGAGAGAATTTCAGTGGCCCGATTCAATATGTGACCATCAACAAAATTCGCACTTACCCGAATTGCCTGATCAAATTCAAAAATGTTTTTCCTAAATGCTCAATCGCCCAAAGTTAGTTATAAATCGCTAAGAAGGGCTAATCTCGCAACATTGGTCGAGGATCAAACCGCCGGGTCATTTGTTAGTATCAAGGATGACTTGATCATGCTCTGGGAAGTTGAGAAGAGACCCTTCCAGATCTAAGTTTGCTGCTTCTTCCTCTTCCACCCCTGGACCTAATACTGATCCATTAGTTCAGAAACTTGCGAATGATCTTATTGCTATAAAGAAACAATTGGCTCAGCACGCTCCTTATGCAGACGTTCCAAGGAGGAATTTTCAGCCCAGAAATCATTTACATGCTTGTCAAACGAGATTAGACTTCAAGGACCCTCGTTAAAGTTCCTCGTGAATGCAACTCCGTGAGGTTGAAGAACCAGATGATGATGAGGATAATGAAGCTTGTGAGGAGTTTGTGGAGGAATTTGATGATGAGGCAGAAGAACTTGAGGGATCTCGGGTTAATTTCTTCACCACTGAGGGCATTGATGATGGAGATGATTATGATGAAGCCAGAAGCAGGAGACATGAATAGCGAATCATTTGCTGTCATGACTCGAGAGCAAACAAATCGAGAGGAGAAGGTGACATTGGCCCATAAAGAAATCTAAGGAGTAGTCGGCAACTATTCCCGTAATACAAAAAGAGGATCTCTTATCCCCACTTCATCCGAACCAAAGGTGAGTCCTCCAATCCTACTAAGAAAAGTTCCTTCTTTTTCTCCTAAAGTTGATAAGCCTAGAATTTCAAATGATGATGGCCCGTCCACTTCGGGTCTTTTGATATTATTGATCATACGAAAAAGACTAAGGTTCAAATCTCGAAGGCCGAGTATTATCAAACTCATCCCAAAGATTTTTCCAAATGATTCAATTTGTTAATTCCCATTCCAAACCACCTCTAAAGGCCTTTTACCTACTCCTTCTTCGCACCAATGACCAAATTTGTCAGAAAGGCTAGCACACTACTCGCCCAATGACAAAATCAAGCCTTTTATGTAACACTTCTTATAGTTTGGTCATGGGCTCTGAGATCAGGTGTGTCATAGATTCCGGAGCCTCGAGATAATGTGATGCCTCGCTAAAGTAGCTCATGCTTTGTGGGCCTAACTCTCACACGCACCTATGGATCTTGTTACTCTATGGAGAGTAAGGAAGTTCCCCTGGTTGGGGAGAATTAAAGATGCATAAGTAAGCTTTTCACGCTTTGCCCGAGAAGAAAGTGCTTGGCTACCATCTTAGTGGCGGATATTCCCTCTTCATACGGGATGTTGTTAAGTAGGAACTTTGCAAAGATGTGGGTGGAGAAATCCAAATGG